>JARQOD010004999.1:0-50906 GCA_033576555.1 Oophaga sylvatica
CCGGAGCCTCCGTATTATGGATGATTCGCCTCATGCAGTGCGGGAGCCTCTGTATTATGAATGATTCGCCCCGTGCAGTGCGGGAGCCTCCGTATTGTGGATGATTCACCTCATGCAGTGCGGGAGCCTCTGTATTATGGATGATTCGCTTCATGCAGTGCGGGAGCCTCCATATTATGGATGATTCGCCTCATGCAGTGCGGGAGCCTCTGTATTATGGATGATTCGCCTTGTGCAGTGCGGGAGCCTCTGTATTATGGATGATTCGCCTCATGCAGTGCGGGAGCCTCTGTATTATGGATGATTCGCCTCGTGCAGTGGGGAGCCTCTGTATTATGGATGTGTGTAGCCAGCTGTGTCTGGAGCCACATGTTCCCAGGAGGATGCAACAGAAGGTAAACCCACAGTGACCTATATGCACACAACACATCTGCACTAGTTCCCAGATCCACCAGAGGGAGCTCTTCCGCAGTTTATAAGGCAGTGTAGACAGTGAGTTACCTCAGAACAGTCTGAACATCTCAGAACGGCAGTTACCTCAGACGAGATCAGATTTCAGGTTACCACAGACTAGTGTGTGCTTATGCTGAAGGTCAAAGTAGGACGAACGGCGAGTGGAAGGAAAAGAGAGTGACAGAGGTTGAAACAGCATTGATCGCTTACCTCTACTCTGCACCACCGGACACCGGGTCCGAGCTTGCTAGCATCTACACGACTAGTAGGAGATACCGGAGACCCTGTGGGACTTCAAGTCGCAGGGGCCCATCAGTGCTGATACGTAATCGGGGTCAGGAAGATGCAGTCTAGCAGGGCCCTGCATACAGAGACATTGTTCTATCCTAGAGAAGGCCTCACCACAAAGTCAGCCGGGCGTATAACTGAAGACAGAGTTAGACTTCGTTCTATACAGGTCAGAAACTCACACACATACAGGAGTACGGAGGCCCTACACCTACTCAGTGGGATTACTGGAAGAGCATCCTCCACCCTGCCAGCTTCCCGGGACGTGCCTGCAACTATACCATCAGTAAAGGTACAGAAAGAGACTTTCGTGTGTGTGTCTGTCTTATTGCTCCTGCACCCCTACACCGCCATATACCCTGAGGGATCAGTCTTGCCTGTGGAAGACTTAACACCTTGCTGCCCAGTAACAACCCCTCAGCGGATCTACCCTGCAGTGCTGGTCAGCCTGACCAGGAACCACAGGTGGCGTCACAAACATTTCTACAAACCTATAATCCCCTGTAAATATCCCCCTTTTATTGAGGTGAGCCCCCAGGGCAACGGACCGAGCTGCGCTACCCGTGACATTCCCCATTGAAGTGAACAGGCTCGGTGCCGAGTACCCCATAGGCCCTGGCTACGGGCGACTCAGATGATTCGCCTTGTGCAGTGCGGGAGCCTCCGAATTATGGATGATTTGCCCCATGCAGTGCGGGAGCCTCTGTATTATGGATGATTCATCTTGTGCAGTTCGGGAGTCTCGTATTACGGATGTTCGTCCCATGCAGTGCGGGAGCCTCTGTATTACGGATGATTCGCCTTGTGCAGTGCGGGAGCCTCTGTATTATGGATGATTCATCTTGTGCAGTGCGGGAGCCCTTCCATATTATTTATTATGATTTCGCCCGTGCAGTGCGGAGAGCCTCTGTATTATGGATGATTCGCCCCGTGCAGTGCGGGAGCCTCCATATTATGAATGATTCGCCCCGTGCAGTGCAGGAGCCTCTATATTATGAATGATTTGCCCCGTGCAGTGCGGGAGCCTCCGTATTATGGATGATTTGCCTCATGCAGTGCAGGAGCCTCTGTATTATGGATGATTCGCCTTGTGCAGTGTGGGAGCCTCTGTATTATGGATGATTCATCTTGTGCAGTGCGGGAGCCTCCATATTATGAATGATTCGCCCCGTGCAGTGCGGGAGCCTCTGTACTATGGATGATTCGCCCCGTGCAGTGTGGGAGCCTCCATATTACGGATGATTCGCCTTGTGCATGCGGGAGCCTCTGTATTATGGATCATTCGCCCCGTGCAGTGCGGGAGCCTCCATATTATGGATGATTCGCCTTGTGCAGTGTGGGAGCCTCTGGATTATGGATGATTTGCCTCACGCAGTGCGGGAGCCTCTGTATTATTAATAATTCGCCCCATGCAGTACGGAATCCTCTGTATTATGGATGATTCGCCTTGTGCAGTGAGGGAGCCTCTGTATTATGAATGATTCGCCCGTGCAGTGCAGGAGCCTCTGTATTATGGATGATTCGCCTTGTGCAGTGCGGGAGCCTCTGTATTATGGATGATTCACCCCGTGCAGTGCGGGAGCCTCCATATTATGGATGATTCGCCTCATGCAGTGCGGGAGCCTCTGTATTATGGATGATTCGCCTTGTGCAGTGCGGGAGCCTCCGTATTATGGATGATTCACCTCATGCAGTGTGGGAGCCTCTGTATTATGGATATTCCCCTTGTGCAGTGCGGGAGCCTCTGTATTATGGATGATTCGCCTTGTGCAGTGCGGGAGCCTCCGTATTATGGATGATTCGCCCCGTGCAGTGCGGGAGCCTCTGTATTATGGATGATTCGCCTCATGCAGTGCGGGAGCCTCTGTATTATGGATGATTCAGCCTCATGAGTGCGATGGGGCCTCGTATTATGGATGATTCGACCCGTGCAGTGCGGTTAGCCCTCACTATATTATGGATGATTCGCCTCATGCAGTGCGGGTGCCTCTGTATTATGGATGATTCACCTTATGCAGTGCGGGAGCCTCCGTATTATGGATGATTCGCCTTGTGCAGTGCGGGAGCCTCTGTATTATGGATAATTTGCCTCATGCAGTGTGGACTATGGACACTCAGTGCGGGGGGCTCAGCGCGGGGGGCTCAGTGCAGGGGGCTCAGCGCGGGGGGCTCAGTGCGGGGGGCTCGGTCTGCAGGACTCAGAATCTATGGACGCTCAGCGTGGGGGGATCAGTGCGGGGGGCTCGGCCTGCAGGACTCAGATTCTATGGCCTCTCAGCGTGGGGGGTCAGTGCGGGGGGCTATCGGGCCTGCAGGACTCAGATTCTATGGCCTCAGCGTGGGGGGATCAGTGCGGGGGGCTCGGCCTGCAGGACTCAGATTCTATGGCCTCTCAGCGTGGGGGGATCAGTGCGGGGGGCTCGGTCTGCAGGACTCAGATTCTATGGAAGTCGCTCAGTGCGGGGGGCTCGCTGCAGGACTCAGAATCTATGGACGCTCAGCGTGGGGGGATTAGTGCCGGGGGGCTCGGCCTGCAGGACTCAGATTCTATGGCCTCTCAGCGTGGGGGGATCAGTGCGGGGGGCTCAGCTGCAGGACTCAGATTCTATGGACGATCAGTGGGGGGATCTAGTGCGGGGGGCTCGGTCTGCAGGACTCAGAATCTATGGACGCTCAGCGTGGGGGGATTAGTGCGGGGGGCTCGGCCTGCAGGACTCAGATTCTATGGCCTCTCAGCGTGGGGGATCAGTGCGGGGGGCTCAGCCTGCAGGACTCAGATTCTATGGACGATCAGTGTGGGGGGATCAGTGCGGGGGGCTCAGACTGCAGGACTCAGATTCTATGGACGCTCAGCGTGTGGGGATCAGTGCGGGGGGCTCGGCCTGCAGGACTCAGATTCTATGGCACGCTCAGCGTGGGGGGATCAGTGCGGGGGGCTCAGCCTGCAGGACTCAGATTCTATGGACGCTCAGCGTGGGGGGATCAGTGCGGGGGGCTCAGACTGCAAGACTCAGATTCTATGGCCTCTCAGTTGTGGGGGCTCAGTGCGGGGGGCTCGGCTGCAGGACTCAGATTCTATGGACGCTCAGCGTGGGGGATCATGCGGGGGCTCGGCCTGCAGGACTCAGATTCTATGGCCCTCAGCGTGGGGGGATCAGTGCGGGGGCTCAGCTGCTGGACTCAGATTCTATGGCTCTCAGCGTGGGGGGATCAGTGCGGGGGGCTCAGACTGCTGACTCAGATTCTATGAGCCTCAGCTGGGGGATCAGTGCGGGGGGCTCAGACTGCGGACTCAGATTCTATGGCCTCTCAGCGTGGGGGGATCAGTGCGGGGGGCTCAGCTGCGGACTCAGATTCTATGGCCTCTCAGCGTGGGGGGATCAGTGCGGGGGGCTCAGACTGCGGACTCAGATTCTATGGCCTCTCAGGTGGGGGGATCAGTGCGGGGGGCTCAGACTGCTGGACTCAGATTCTATGGCCCTCAGCGTGGGGGTCAGTGCGGGGGGCTCAGGCTGCTGGACTCAGATTCTATGGCCTCTCAGCGTGGGGGATCAGTGCGGGGGGCTCAGACTGCTGGACTCAGATTCTATGGCCTCTCAGCGTGGGGGGATCAGTGCGGGGGGCTCAGACTGCTGGACTCAGATTCTATGGCCTCTCAGCGTGGGGGGCTCAGTGCGGGGGGCTCAGACTGCTGGACTCAGATTCTATGGCCTCTCATGTGGGGGGATCAGTGCGGGGGGCTCAGACTGCTGGACTCAGATTCTATGGCCCTCAGTGTGGGGGGCTCAGTGCGGGGGGCTCAGACTGCTGGACTCAGATTCTATGGCCTCTCAGTGTGGGGGGCTCAGTGCGGGGGCTCAGACTGCTGGACTCAGATTCTATGGCCTCTCAGTGTGGGGGGCTCAGTGCGGGGGGCTCAGACTGCTGGACTCAGATTCTTATGGCCTCTCAGGTGGGGGGATCAGTGCGGGGGGCTCAGACTGCTGGACTCAGATTCTATGGCCTCTCAGCGTGGGGGGATCAGTGCGGGGGGCTCAGACTGCTGGACTCAGATTCTATGGCCTCTCAGTGTGGGGGGCTCAGTGCGGGGGGCTCAGACTGCTGGACTCAGATTCTATGGCCTCTCAGTGTGGGGGAATCAGTGCGGGGGGGCTCAGACTGCTGGACTCAGATTCTATGGCCTCTCAGCGTGGGGGATCAGTGCGGGGGGCTCAGACTGCTGGACTCAGATTCTATGGCCTCTCAGTGTGGGGGATCAGTGCGGGGGGCTCAGACTGCTGGACTCAGATTCTATGGCCTCTCAGCGTGGGGGACTCAGTGCGGGGGGGCTCAGACTGCTGGACTCAGATTCTATGGCCTCTCAGCGTGGGGGATCAGTGCGGGGGGGCTCAGACTGCTGGACTCAGATTCTATGGCCTCTCAGGTGGGGGGATCAGTGCGGGGGGGCTCAGACTGCTGGACTCAGATTCTATGGCCTCTCAGCGTGGGGGGATCAGTGCGGGGGGCTCAGACTGCTGGACTCAGATTCTATGGCCTCTCAGCGTGGGGGGATCAGTGCGGGGGGCTCAGACTGCTGGACTCAGATTCTATGGCCTCTCAGTGTGGGGGGATCAGTGCGGGGGCTCGCCTGCAGGACTCAGATTCTATGGCCTCTCAGTGTGGGGGGATCAGTGCGGGGGGCTCGGCCTGCAGGACTCAGATTCTATGGACGCTCAGCGTGGGGGGATCAGTGCGGGGGCTCGGCCTGCAGGACTCAGATTCTATGGCCTCTCAGTGTGGGGGGCTCAGTGCAGGGGGCTCGGCCTGCAGGACTCAGATTCTATGGACGCTCAGTGCGGGGGGCTCAGACTGCAGGACTCAGATTCTAAGGCCTCTCAATATGGGGGGATCAGTGCGGGGGGCTCGCCTGCAGGACTCAGATTCTATGGACGCTCAGTGCGGGGGGCTCAGACTGCAGGACTCAGATTCTATGGCCTCTCAGTATGGGGGATCAGTGCGGGGGCTCGGCCTGCAGACTCAGATTCTATGGACGCTCAGCGTGGGGGATCAGTGCGGGGGGCTCGGCTGCAGGACTCAGATTCTATGGCCTCTCAGTGTGGGGGCTCAGTGCGGGGGGCTCGCCTCCAGGACTCAGATTCTATGGCCTCTCAGTGTGGGGGGATCAGTGCGGGGGGCTCGGCCTGCAGGACTCAGATTCTATGGACGCTCAGCGTGGGGGGATCAGTGCGGGGGCTCGGCTGCAGGACTCAGATTCTATGGCCTCTCAGGTGGGGGGATCAGTGCGGGGGGCTCGCCTGCAGGACTCAGATTCTATGGACGCTCAGTGCGGGGGATCAGTGCGGGGGGCTCAGACTGCAGGACTCAGATTCTATGGCCTCTCAGTGGGGGGATCAGTGCGGGGGGCTCGGCCTGCAGGACTCAGATTCTATGGACGCTCAGTGCGGGGGATCAGTGCGGGGGGCTCAGACTGCAGGACTCAGATTCTATGGCCTCTCAGTATGGGGGGATCAGTGCGGGGGGCTCGGCCTGCAGGACTCAGATTCTATGGCCTCTCAGTGTGGGGGGATCAGTGCGGGGGCTCGGCCTGCTGGACTCAGATTCTATGGACGCTCAGTGCGGGAGGCTCAGACTGCTGGACTCAGATTCTATGGCCTCTCAGTATGGGGGGATCAGTGCGGGGGGCTCGGCCTGCTGGACTCAGATTCTATGGACGCTCAGTGCGGGGGCTCAGACTGCAGGACTCAGATTCTAAGGCCTCTCAATATGGGGGGATCAGTGCGGGGGCTCGGCCTGCAGGACTCAGATTCTATGGCCTCTCAGTGTGGGGGGATCAGTGCGGGGGGCTCGGCCTGCAGGACTCAGATTCTATGGACGCTCAGTGCGGGGGGCTCAGACTGCAGGACTCAGATTCTAAGGCCTCTCAATATGGGGGGATCAGTGCGGGGGGCTCGGCCTGCAGGACTCAGATTCTATGGACGCTCAGTGCGGGGGGCTCAGCCTGCAGGACTCAGATTCTAAGGCCTCTCAATATGGGGGGATCAGTGCGGGGGGCTCGGCCTGCAGGACTCAGATTCTATGGACGCTCAGTGCGGGGGCTCAGACTGCAGGACTCAGATTCTATGGCCTCTCAGTATGGGGGGATCAGTGCGGGGGGCTCGGCCTGCAGGACTCAGATTCTATGGACGCTCAGTGCGGGGGGCTCAGCCTGCAGGACTCAGATTCTAAGGCCTCTCAATATGGGGGGATCAGTGCGGGGGCTCGGCCTGCAGGACTCAGATTCTATGGACGCTCAGTGCATGCGGGGGGCTCAGCCTGCAGGACTCAGATTCTAAGGCCTCTCAATATGGGGGGATCAGTGCGGGGGCTCGGCCTGCAGGACTCAGATTCTATGGACGCTCAGTGCGGGGGGCTCAGACTGCAGGACTCAGATTCTATGGCCTCCAGTATGGGGGGATCAGTGCGGGCTCGGCTGCAGGACTCAGATTCTATGGACGCTCAGTGGCGGGGGGCTCAGACTGCAGGACTCAGATTCTATGGCCTCTCAGTATGGGGGGATCAGTGCGGGGGGCTCGGCCTGCAGGACTCAGATTCTATGGACGCTCAGTGCGGGGGGCTCGGCCTGCAGGACTCAGATTCTATGGACGCTCAGTGCGGGGGGCTCAGACTGCAGGACTCAGATTCTATGGCCTCTCAGTATGGGGGATCAGTGCGGGGGCTCGGCCTGCAGGACTCAGATTCTATGGACGCTCAGTGTGGGGGGCTCAGACTGCAGGACTCAGATTCTATGGCCTCTCAGTATGGGGGGATCAGTGCGGGGGGCTCGGCCTGCAGGACTCAGATTCTATGGACGCTCAGAGGAAGAGCATTATGCTGTAATTACACTGTAATTATTAAATCTTTACATTCAGCGATGTAGTAATACCGTCTCATACCGTCATGTTCTCCACTCCACTCCCGGCATCCAGAGCAGATTTACACCGCCACATATACCACATAACTGTGTGAGAGTACAGCCAAAGTGTTATCAAATAATACCGCCATACGAGGGCAAACACCACCCGCTTACTGGAAATCACCGAGTTCAACATCCCCCATAATAGCACTATATGATACCGCCAGATCATGACAAGATATTACCTCCACCTAGTGCCATGTATTGCCACCGTACTATTACCTAAAAACAACACGCACGCCTAATATTACTACCATATGGCGACCATAATGGGAAATAGCTAAAACTGCAGAACTCTTCCCAGGATTAAGCATTGGTGCCGGCCCTTCCAGAGGTCTGACAGGAGGATGAAGCAGCTCTGTGGGCCCCGTACACAATGTGCTCCGGGGTCAGCTTGGGCGCCTCCATCACATACTTCACCGCCTCTCAAGGCCCTCACCAGCCGCAGAGAGCTCCTGAGGAGCCACTTGTCACCGGCAGCTTCCCTGAGCTCATCCGGCCACAAGTGTAACGCTAGATGTTTGTACAGGAGGACAGCAGGTCACAGAGTGACGCCCAGGAGCCACAGAAAGCTGGGTGACAGTGTAAGGAGGTGACCGAGGCTGTCACATGTCTCCCCCTCTTTGGACACTGTTCACATTGATTTCGTGCGGTACCTTGACATTTACCAATGCTAATGTGTTCCTGTAATGTTGCTGTATTGTGTATGTACAGTTTATAAGCATAGGGATGGAATAGAAGGCAGTATAGGACAATAGTGGGATTAGAATACAGGGGCCATACTAGAGATAGGGAATAGGAGTATTAGCTTACGTTTAGTCAGCATAGGGGTTTCCAGACGGGGAGTTACAGAGTAGTGCAGAACAATGGGGACATAGTGCAGACACTTCCTGGTTATGAGCAGAGCCGGGCAGACTTGCCCAGGGCAAGGAGTGCAGATGCAGCAGTGAATAAGGACAGTCGGACTGCCATGGGGATAGAGTTGCTTCGGCAAGAAGAAGCCCCAGGTTGAGCAGGGTGCAGGCGGTCACCACCTTAAATAGAACCAACCCAAAGAGGATTCAGAGTCAACGACCAGGGCAGGTGAAGCTGAGGCGGCGAGCCTGGCACCTTTTCCTTTTGAAGCCAAACAAGGGAATGGCAGGAAGCTGGTCGGCCTAAAGGCACGGAAGGAATTGTCCAGGAAGAACAGTGATTGCTGGAAACGGACAGGGATTGTCCGAAAGAGCAGTGATTTCCAAGACTGGACAGAGATAGCTAGGAAGACAGGGAAAGCTTAAGAAACTTCACTCCGTATACACTGTGCCACATTTATGATGGATACGCTACTGCTAAGTAAAGTTGAACTGTTAGGAAAGTACCTTGTCTCTGGGATGGTTTGTGCATACCTCCCAACTTTTGAGGATTTGAAAGAGGAACAAAGGCTGCGGCACACGCCCCGACCATGCCCCGACCACACCCATTTCAAAACTAGTCACACCCATGTCCATGCCCCAACCACACCCATTTAGCACTGCTGAATCACACTGACTGGTACTGAGGAAAAGAAAGAAAGAACAGAGAGCGAGAAAAAAGAAAACAGAGAGAGAGAAAGAAAGGAAAGAGAGAAAGAAACAAAGAAAGAACAGAGAGAAAGAAAGAGGGGACAGAAAAAAAGAACAGAGCGTGAAAGAAAGAACAGAGAGAGAGAGAAAAAAAGAAAAAAGGGAAAGAAAGAATAGAGAGGGAGAGAGAAAGAAAGAGAGGAAAGAAAGAACAGAGAGAGAGAGAAATAAAGAAAGAACAGAGGGAGAGAGAAAGAAACAGAGAGAAAGAAAGAGTAGAGAAAGAAAGGGGACAAAAAAAAGAACAGAGAGAGAAAAAAAGAAAGAGGGTAAAGAAAGAACAGAGAGAGAGAAAGAAAGAGGGGAAAGAAAGAGAACAGAGAGAGAAAGAAAGAAAGATTAGAGAGAGAGAAAGAAAGAAAGAAAGAACAGAGCAAAAGAAAGAACAGAGAGAAAGAGAAAGTAAGAGGGGAAAGAAAGAACAGAGAGAGAAAGAAAAAGAACAGAGAGAGAAAGAAATAGTGGACAGAAAAAAGAATAGAAAGCACAGAGAGGGAGAAAGAAAGAGTTGAAAGAAATAAAGAACAGAGAGAAAAAAAGAACAGAGAGATAAAGAAAGAGGGGAAAGAAAGAACAGAGAGAGAAAGAAAGAAAGAACCGAGAGAGAAAGAAAGAGGGGGCAGAAAAAAGAACAGAGAAAGAGAAAAAAGAAAGAGGGTAAAGAAAGAACAGAGAGAAAGAAAGAAAGAACAGAGAGAAAGAACAGAGAGAAAGAAAGAAAGAAAGAAAGAAAAAGAAAGAAAGAAAAAGAAGAAAGAAGAGAAAGAAAGAACAGAGAGAGAAAGAGGAGAAAGAAAGAACAGAGAAAGAAAGAGAACAGAGAGAAAGAACAGAGAGAAAGGAAGAACAGAGAGAGAAAGAAAGAAAGAACAGAAAGAAAGAAAGAGAACAGAGAGAAAGAAAAAGAAAGAAAGAGGGGAAAGAAAGAAAGAACAGAGAGAAAGAAATAGTGGACAGAAAAAAGAATAGAGAGAGAAAAAAGAAAGGGGAAAGAACGAACAGAGGTAGAGATAAAGAAAGGGGAAATAAATAAAGAACAGAGAGAAAGAAAAGAAAACAGAGAGAGAAAAAAAAGAAAGAGGGGCAAGAAAGAACAGAGAGGGAGGGAGAAAGAAAGAGGGGAAAGAAATAACAGAGAAAGAAAGAAAGAGGGGAACTAAAGAAAGAACAGAGAGAGTGAAAGAAAGAACAGAGAAAGAAAGGGGAATGAAAGAGAACAGAGAAAGAAAGAACAAAGAGAAAGAAAGAGGAGAAAGAAAGAAAGAAAGAACAGAAAGAAAGAAAGAGGGGAAAGAAAGAGAACAGAGAGAAAGAAAGAACAGAGAAAAAGGAAGAACAGAGAAAGAAAGATTAGAGAGAAAGAAAGCAAGAACAGAGAGAGAGAGAAAGAAACAGAGAAATAAAGATTCTATAAAGATACTATAGCAGTCCGGCTCACATTGTAGTGCCCACCTGAGCCTCCCAGTGCAGGACATATCATGATCCGCTCACATGGCCGAGATCCCTGATTCCAAGGCGATCCCGCTGTCCGTGCTTTCGGAGGACACGGTGATGGATCTGAAGCATTTCCTGAAGTGCCTCCATGGTTCCGTCACAATCTCCTTCAGAAATTACCTCATTTCTGGTCAGCTTCTAGCACATCACTTCCGGTAGAACGTCACGTGCGAATTTTAAAGTGCTCCTCAGGGCTCCACCGTGTACTCCTGTGTTCGCGGGAAAAGTAATTTCCCGACTGGGACAGCGGGGCAGGCTCTCAAAATCGTGACTGTCCCGCTGGATCTGGGATGGTTGGGAGGTATGAATGCTCCCCACCATATACCTTGTACACGCATGACTCTGCACACCTCATACACACGGCTTCACTCCGTACACACACGGCTCCACTCCATACAACTCGTATACACATGGCTCTGCTACTTCCACCCTGTAAACCCCTCCTGACCCCACACATAAACTTCTCCTCATCCAGCACCATGACAACCAGCACAGCAGAGTCCTGCACACATACCGAGGCCCCTGATCATGTGACCCCTGACTCCTCCCCTCCTGTGACCTCATCACAGGTCCTGTGCGCACAGAAGAGGACAGCCTAGCAGTGTCATTGCTGGCTGTGAGAGGCTGAGGTGGAGAGATCTGGCAGGGCGAGGATGGGGTGCATGGGGGGCGTGATGGCTTATCTCCGTGCGGGAAAAATAGAGTCCTGGGCGGACAGTGGGTGGGAGGGTCAAAATCGGGACTGTCCTGCTAGATCCGGGACGGTTGGGAGGTATGGGTTTGTGGAGCTCGTGGATATGGAGCTGGAGTGACAGAAGCTGAGGGGACTTTGACAGTAAAAGTGAGTGTTCTGGTGCTCACGCTGCTCATGCACCAGAAGGGACATTATATTTCATCTGTAGGGTGCCAGGCTGTAGGAACACTAAAGTTTGTTACCATGACTACCACCCTGGCCGCCTTATAACAGAATAATAATGGGTGATTACAAATACCGCAGCTGACAACCTGCCTGTATACATGTGATAGTTTATCAGCCCCGCCCCTGGTGATGACATAACTGATATAATGATGAGACCACACCCCTTATACTCCAGCCCCGCCCCTCATCTATCACTGCTGACAACCTGCCTGTATACATGTGAGAGTTTATCAGCCCCGCCCCCGGTGATGACATCACTGATATAATTATGAGACCGCACCCCTTATACTCCAGCCCCGCCCCTCATCTATCACTGCTGACAACCTGCCTGTATACATGTGAGAGGTTATCAGCCCCGCCCCCGGTGATGACATCACTGATATAATGATGAGACCACTCCCCTTATACTCCAGCCCCGTCCCTCATCTATCACCGGTGACAACCTGCCTGTTACATGTGAGAGGTTATCAGCCCCGCCCCCGGTGATGACATCACTGATATAATGATGAGACCACTCCCCTTATACTCCAGCCCCGTCCCTTATCTATCACCGCTAACAACCTGCCTGTATACATGTGAGAGGTTATCAGCCCCGCCCCGATGATGACATCACTAACCCCTTAGTGACAGAGCCATTTTGCAGCTTAATGACCGGGCCAATTTTTACAATTCTGACCACTGTCACTTTATGAGGTTATAACTCTGGAATGCTTTAACGAATCCCGCTGAATCTGAGATTGTTTTTTCTGACATATTGTACTTCACGTTACTGGTAAAATTTCTTTGATATGACTTGTGGTTATTTATGAAAAAAATGGAAATATGGCGAAAATTTTGAAAATTTAACAATTTTCAAACTTTACATTTTTATGCCTTAAATCAGAGAGATATGTCACACAAATTTCTTAATAAATAACATTTCCCACATGTCTACTTTACATCAGCACAATTTTGGGACCAAAATTTTTTTTTGTTACGAAGTTATAAGGGTTAAAAGTTGACCAGCGATTTCTCATTTTTACACCATTTTTATTTTAGGGACCACCTCACATTTGAAGTCACTTTGAGGGGTCTATATGATAGAAAATACCCAAAAGTGACACCATTCTAAAAACTGCACCCCTCAAGGTGCTCAAAACCACATTCAAGAAGTCTATTAACCCTTTACGTGCTTCACAGGAGCTGAAGCAATGTGGAAGGAAAAAATTAACATTTACCTTTTTTTGCAAAAACTTTACTTCGGAACCTATTTTTTTTATTTTCACAACTGTTAAAAGAAAAAATGAACCACAAAATTTGTTGTGCAATTTCTCCTGATTAAGCCGATACCCCATATGTGGGGGTAAACCACTTTTTGGGCGCACGGCAGAGGTTGAAAGGGAAGGAGCAACATTTGACTTTTTCAACGCAGAATTGGCTGGACGCCATGTCGCGTTTGTAGAGGCCCTGATGTGTCTAAACAGTGGAAACCCATCACAAGTGACCCCATTTTGGAAACTAGACCCCCTAGGGAACTTATCTAGATGTGTGGTCAGCACTTTGAACCTCCAAGTGCTTCACAGAAGTTTATAACATAGAACAGTGAAAATAAAAAATCATATTTTTTCCACAAAAACAATCTTTTCACCCCAATTTTTATTTTCCCAAGGGTAACAAGACCCCAAAAGTTTTTGTGCAATTTGTCCTGAGCATGCTGATACCCCTTATGTGGGGGTAAACCACTGTTTGGGTGCAAGGCAGAGCTTGGAAGGGAAGGAGCGCCGTTTGACTTTTTCAGCGCAGAATTGGCTGGACGTCATGTCGTGTTTGTAGAGGTCCTGATGTGTCTAAACAGTGGAAACCCATCACAAGTGACCCCATTTTGGAAATTAGACCCCCTAAGGAACTTATCTAGATGTGTGGTGAGCACTTTGAACCTCCAAGTGCTTCACAGAAGTTTATAACATAGAACCGTGAAAATAAAAAATCATATTTTTTCCACAAAAACGATCTGTTCACCCCAATTTTTATTTTCCCAAGGGTAACAAGACCCCAAAAGTTTTTGTGCAACTTGTCCTGAGCATGCCGATACCCATATGTGGGGGTAAACCACTGTTTGGGCGCACGGCAGGGCTTGGAAGTGAAGGAGCGCCGTTTGACTGTTTCAAACCAAAATTGGCTGGAATTGAAATTGGACGCCATGTTGCGTTTGGAGAGCCCCTGATACGCCTAAACAGTCGAAACCCCCCACAAATCACACAATTTTGGAAACTAGACCCCTTAAGGAACTTATCTAGATGTGTGGTGAGCACTTTGAACCCCCAAGTGCTTCACAGAAATTAATAAACGTAGAGCCGTGAAAATAAAAAATCATTTTTTTCCTCAAAAATGATTCTTTAGCCCGCTATTTTTTTTATTTTCCCAAGGGTAACAGGAGAAATTGGACCCAAAAAGTTGTTGTGCAATTTTTCCTGAGTACGCTGATACCCCATATGTTGGGTGAAACCACTGTTTGGGCGCATGTGAGTGCTTGGAAGGGAAGGAGCGCCATTTTGTAATGCAGACTTTGATGGAATGTTCTGCGGGCGTCATGTTGTGTTTGCAGAGCCCTTGATGTACCTAAACAGTAGAAACCCCCTGCAAGTGACCCCATTTTGGAAACTAGACCCCTCAAGGAGCTTATCTAGATGTGTGGTGAGCACTTTGAACCCCCAAGTGCTTCACAGAAATTTATAAACGCAGAGCCGTGAAAATGAAAAATCATTTTTTTTCTCAAAAATGTTTTTTCTTGCCAGCTATTTTTATTTTCCCAAGGGTAACAGGAGAAATTAGAACCCCAAAATTGGTGTGCAATTTGTCCTGAGTACGCTGATACCCCATATGTTGGGGTAAACCACTATTTGGACGCACGGCAGGGCTCGGAAGGGAGGGAGCGCCATTTGACTTTTTGAACGCCACGTCGTGTTTGGAGACCCCCTGATGTGTCTAAACAGTGGAAACCCCCCACAAGTGACCCCATTTTGGAAACTAGACCCCTTAAGGAACTTATCTAGATGTGGGGTGAGCACTTTGAACCCCCAAGTGTTTCACAGAAATTTATAAATGCAGAGCTGTGAAAATAAAAAATCATTTTTTTTCTCAAAAATGATTTTTTTAGCCAGCTATTTTTTATTTTCCCAAGGGTAACAGGAGAAATTAGAACCCCAAAATTGGTGTGCAATTTGTCCTGAGTACGCTGATACCCCATATGTTGGGGTAAACCACTGTTTGGGCGCACGGTAGGGCTCGGAAGGGAGGGAGCGCCATTTGACTTTTTGAACGCGTGTTTGGAGACCCCTTGATGTGCCTAAATAGTGGAAATCCCTCAATTCTAGCTCCAACCCTAATCCCAACACACCCCTAACCCTAATCCCAACCCTAATCCTAACCTAAATCCCAACCCTAATTGTAACCCTAACCTTAATTGTAACCCTAACTCTAATTGTAACCCTAACCCTAATTTTAACCCTAACCCTAATTCCAACCCTAACCCTAATGCTAACCCTAAGGCTGGGTTCATATTGCGTTTTACCAGCCCGTTCAACACTAGCGTTGACGGGCTGGTAACGGTATAGCATAACACGATCGCGTTATGCTATACCCCTAGTGCAGAGGAATCAGCAGATGATTCATCTGCGCTAGCGGTGACGGAGCCCAAACGCTGCAGCCCGCGTCCGAGGCTCCGTCACTGAATGATGGCACGTCGCAAACGCATGCCGCTTTACGGCATGCGTCGCGATGCGCCCTCAAATGGGGGTGAATGGCAGCGTTAACGGACTGCGTTACACCGCGTTATACCGCAGTGTAACGCAGTCCGTCTAACGGACTGCCATAACGCAGTATGAACCCGGCTTAACCCTAACCCTAATTATAACCCTAACCCTAATGCTAACCCTAACCCTAATTATAACCCTAATTATAACCCTAATTATAACCCTAATTATAACCCTAATTATAACCCTAACCCTAACAGAAAAATGAAAATAAATATAATTTCTATATTTTATTATATGTCCCTAACTAAGGGGGTGATAAATGGGGGGGTTATGTACTGTTTTTTTTATTTTGATCACTGTGATAGTTTATCACAGTGATCAAAATGCACTTTCTGGAGAATGAATGAAACTTTTTTTGAATCTGCCGCCAAGCAGATCGGCGGGCGCACTGCGCATGCGCTCGCCATTTTTTTTTTGCAGGAAGAAGACGCCGGGATCCTGGGGCCTGCGGGAGGACGGAGGACACCGGTAAGTATACGGGGGGGACGGGGGACCCTCATTTTCTCCCCTCTGATGTGCAATCACATCAGAGGGGAGAGAAATTTTTTTTTTTTTTTTTTTGCGATCGCATCTATGCTTGCATAGACGCGATCGCAACACCGGGATCGGTGAATACCGACCCGGATCATGTTCTCTGGGGTCGAGACCCCAGAGAATATTTGCCCATCCCCCCACCAGCACAGCGGCACTTAGCGGCGGGCGCACTGAGCATGCGCCCGCCATGTTCTTCATCGTGCCGGCCCGGGGGGACACCGGAGGGCCCTGGGGCCACATACAGGACATCGGGGGCCACATGGGGGTCCCGGGGACCCTTTTTTTCTGTCCTCTGATGTCCGATGACATCAGAGGACAGAGAAATTAAATGGCACAACTTTTTTTTTTTTTTTTTTGCGGTCGCCGTTATAGGGTTAATAACGGCGATCGCAACATCGGTGTCGGTAAAAACCGACCCGATTCATGTTCTCTGGGGTCTCGGCTACCCCCGGTAGCCGAGACCCCGGAGAAAATGCGCCTCTGGGGGGCGCTATTCACTTTTTCCACAGCGCCGTTAATTAACGGCTCTGTGGTTTAAGTACCCTTAATGACCGCCGTTAAAAGGCGTATCGGCGGTCATTAAGGGGCTAATATAATGATGAGACCACACCCCTTATACTACAGCACAAGCCCCTCATCTACTACTGCTGACAACCTGCCTGTATACATGTGAGAGGTTATCAGCCCCGCCCCGGTGATGACATCACTGATATAATGATGAGACCACACCCCTTATACTCCAGCCCCGCCCCTCTTCTATCACCGCTGACAACCTGCCTGTATACATGTGAGAGGTTATCAGCCCCGCCCCCGGTGATGACATCACTGATGTAATGATGAGACCACACCCCTTATACTCCAGCCCCGCCCCTCATCTATCACCGCTGACAACCTGCCTGTATACATGTGAAAGGTTATCAGCCCCGCCCCCGGTGATGACATCACTGATATAATGATGAGACCACGCCCTTATACTCCAGCCCCACCCTGATGATGACATCACTGATATAATGACGAGACCACACCTCTTATACTCCAGCCACGCCCCCGTTGATGACATCACTGATATAATGATGAGACCACACCCCTTATACTCCAGCCCCGCCCCTCATCTATCACCGCTGACAACCTGCCTGTATACATGTGAGAGGTTACCAGCCCCGCCCCGGTGATGACATCACTAATATAATGATGAGACCACACCCCTTAAACTCCAGCCTCGCCCCTCATCTATCACTGCTGACAACCTGCCTGTATACATCTGAGAGGTTATCAGCCCTGCCCCCGGTGATGACATCACTGATATAATGATGAGACCACGCCCCTTATACTCCAGCCCCGCCCCTCATCTATCACTGCTGACAACCTGCCTGTATACATGTGTGAGAGGTTATCAGCCCCGCCCCCGGTGATGACATCACTGATATAATGATGAGACCACGCCCCTTATACTCCAGCCCCGCCCCTCATCTATCACCGCTGACAACCTCCCTGTATACATGTGAGAGGTTATCAGCCCCGCCCCGGTGATGACATCACTGATATAATGATGAGACCACGCCCCTTATACTCCAGCGACGCCCCGGTGATAACATCACTGATATAATGATGAGACCACATCCCTTATACTCCAGTCCCGCCCCGGTGATGACATCACTGATATAATGATGAGACCACACCCCTTATACTCCAGCCCCGCCCCGGTGATGACATCACTGATATAATGATGAGACCACACCCCTTATACTCCAGCCCCCCCCTCATCTTTCACCGCTGACAACCTCCCTGTATACATGTGTGAGAGGTTATCAGCCCCGCCCCTGGTGATGACATCACTGATATAATGATGAGACCACACCCCTTATACTCCAGCCCCGCCCCGGTGATGACATCACTGATATAATGATGAGACCACACCCCTTATACTCCAGCCCCGCCCCTCATCTATCACCACTGACAACATCCCTGTATACATGTGTGAGAGGTTATCAACCCCGCCCCGGTGATGTCATCACTGATATAATGATGAGACCACACCCTTTATACTCCAGCCCCGCCCGGTGATGACATCACTGATATAATGATGAGACCATACCCCTTATACTCTAGCCCCGCCCCTCATCTATCACCGCTGACAACCTCCCTGTATACATGTGAGGTTATCAGCCCCGCCCCCAGTGATGACATCACTGATATAATGATGAGACCACGCCCCTTATACTCCAGCCCTGCCCCGGTGATGACATCACTGATATAATGATGAGACCACACCCCTTATACTCCAGCCCCGCCCCTCATCTATTACCGCTGACAACCTCCCTGTATACATGTGTGAGAGGTTATCAGCCCCGCCCCGGTGATGACATCACTGATATAATGATGAGACCACACCCCTTATACTCCAGCCCCTCCCCTCATCTACTACTGCTGACAACCTGCCTGTATACATGTGTGAGAGGTTATCAGCCCCGCCCCCGGTGATGACATCACTGATATAATGATGAGACCACGCCCCTTATACTCCAGCCCTGCCCCGGTGATGACATCACTGATATAATGATGAGACCACACCCCTTATACTCCAGCCCCGCCCCTCATCTATCACGCTGACAACCTCCTGTATACATGTGTGAGAGGTTATCAGCCCCGCCCCCGGTGATGACATCACTGATATAATGATGAGACCACACTCCTTATACTCCAGCCCCGTCCCCTCATCTACTACTGCTGACAACCTGCCTGTATACATGTGAGAGGTTATCAGCGCCGCCCCCGGTGATGACATCACTGATATAATGATAAGACCCACACCCCTTATACTCCAGCCCCGCCCCTCATCTATCACCACTGACAACCTGCCTGTATACATGTGAGGTTATCAGCCCCACCCCGGTGATGACATCACTGATATAATGATGAGACCACACCCCTTATACTCCAGCCCCGCCCCTCATCTATCACCGCTGACAACCTGCCTGTATACATGTGAGGTTATCAGCCCCGCCCCCGGTGATGACATCACTGTTATAATGATGAGACCACACCCCTTATACTCCAGCCCCGCCCCTCATCTATCACTGCTGACAACCTGCCTGTATACATGTGAGGTTATCAGCCCCGCCCCGGTGATGACATCACTGATATAATGATGAGACCACACCCCTTATACTCCAGTCCCGCCCCTCATCTACTACTGCTGACAACCTGCCTGTATACATGTGTGAGAGGTTATCAGCCCCGCCCCTAGTGATGACATCACTGATATAATGATGAGACCACACCCCTTATACTCCAGCCCGCCCCCTCATCTACTACTGCTGACAACCTGCCTGTATACATGTGAGAGGTTATCAGCCCCGCCCCGGTGATGACATCACTGATATAATGATGAGACCACACCCCTTATACTACAGCACAAGCCCCTCATCTACTACTGCTGACAACCTGCCTGTATACATGTGAGAGGTTATCAGCCCCGCCCCGGTGATGACATCACTGATATAATGATGAGACCACACCCCTTATACTCCAGTCCCGCCCCTCACCTATCACTGATGACAACCTGCCTGTATACATGTGTGAGGTTATCAGCCCCGCCCCCGGTGATGACATCACTGATATAATGATGAGACCACACCCCTTATACTACAGCACAAGCCCCTCATCTACTACTGCTGACAACCTGCCTGTATACATGTGAGAGGTTATCAGCCCCGCCCCGGTGATGACATCACTGATATAATGATGAGACCACACCCCTTATACTCCAGTCCCGCCCCTCATCTATCACTGCTGACACCCTGCCTGTATACATGTGAGGTTATCAGCCCCGCCCCCGGTGATGACATCACTGATATAATGATGAGACCACACCCCTTATACTACAGCACAAGCCCCTCATCTACTACTGCTGACAACCTGCCTGTATACATGTGAGAGGTTATCAGCCCCGCCCCCGGTGATGACATCACTGATATAATGATGAGACCACACCCCTTATACTCCAGCCTGCCCCCTCATCTATCACCACTGACAACCTGCCTGTATACATGTGTGAGGTTATCAGCCCTGCCCCGGTGATGACATCACTGATATAATGATGAGACCACACCCCTTATACTCCAGCCCCGCCCCTCATTTATCACCGCTGACAACCTGCCTGCATACATGTGTGAGGTTATCAGCCCCGCCCCTGGTGATGACATCACTGATATAATGATGAGACCACACCCCTTATACTCCAGCCCTGCCCCCTCATCTATCACCACTGACAACCTGCCTGTATACATGTGAGAGGTTATCAGCCCCGCCCCCGGTGATTACATCACTGATATAATGATGAGACCACACCCTGTTATGTTTCGGTAGCTGAGGAGTGCAGGCAAAAAAGGCAATACACCAGAGCAGTTGGAATCTATGAGATTGCAGTACCCTGACTAACCACCACAACTAGAGGCAGCCGTGGAGCGTTCCTACGTTGGTCCTAGACGCCTCGTCACAGCCTAAGAAACTAACTACACCTAAAGATAGAAATAGGAAAGCTATCTGCCCCGGAGCAGAACCCCAAAGATAATAGAAAGCCCCCAAACATGTAATGGCGGTTAGACAAGATGAAATACTGACACAGAAAGAAAATAGTATGAGCAAACGCTGGGGCCCAAACTAACTAAATAGAAAAGGATAGGAAGGGTACTTACTGCAATCCCAGAAAACCCTGAAAAGCACCAACTCTACTAATTTCAAAAACACCTGAGATCACACGATCTCTACCACCTAAATTAGTTCTCTGGTGTAACAAAATCAAAACAGCAGCCACTGAAAAAAACTGGAAAAAGCAAAAGTACAGAACATCAGTGGCTGAACTAAACTGAGAGGGCAAAAGCCCCCGGAGGGAACCCTGAAGGCCCCCACAGAAGTGCAGGACAAAATGCAAAAATATAGCACAAAAAACAAAAAGAAGAAAATGTCTTATCTGTTAGCAGGAGATGCAGACACAACACAGCAGGCTACAAGGGAAACAGGAATGAAGGATTCAGACCAGAACAATTGATCACCGGCAACCCTGATGGGAAGGTGACTCCCTTATATAAGACCAGTCAGTAACACCTGATTCCCAGTCCTCACAATCTTCACTGGACAGACCAGCACCGCTTGTAACCACCAGAGGAAGCCTCTGCTCAGAACTCATCTCAAACACATTCACAACAGTACCCCCCCCTTGAGGAGGGGTCACCGAACCCTCATTTGAGCAACCAGGTCGGTCAGGATGAGTTCTATGATACGCACGGATAAGTCTCCTAGCATGGATGTCCGAAGCAAACACCCAAGAATTGTCTTCCTGACCATAACCTCTCCATTTAACCAAATACTGGAGTTTCGTCTAGAAAAACGAGAATCCAATATTTTCTCAACCACATACTCCAGATTGCCCTCAACCAAAACAGGGTCAGGAGGCACACAGCAGGAACCACTGGCTCAACAAACCTCTTCAACAAGGACTTGTGGAACACGTTATGGATCTTAAATGTCCCTGGAAGAAGCAAACGAAAAGAAACAGGATTAATAATCTCCATGATCTTATAAGGTCCAATGAATCTAGGCTTAAATTTAGGAGATGCTACTCTCATAGGAATATTCTTTGAGGACAACCAGACCAAGTCCCCCACTTTAAACCGAGGACCATCAGTCCTATGCCGGTTAGCAAACCGCTGGGCCTTCTCCTGAGAGAGGGACAACCTCTCCACTACGTGGTCCCAAATCTGTTGCATACGCTCCACAACAGAGTCAACACCTGGACAGACAGAAGCCTCCGTCTGTCCTGAAGAAAATCGAGGGTGAAACCCAGAATTACAGAAAAACGGAGACATCAAAGTGGCAGAGCTAGCCCTATTATTAAGAGCAAACTCAGCCAAAGGCAAAAAAGAGACCCAGTCATCCTGATCAGCAGACACAAAGCATCTTAGATAAGTCTCCAATGTCTGGTTTGTTCTCTCAGTTTGACCATTGGTCTGAGGATGAAATGCCGAGGAGAAAGACAATTGAACACCCAGTTTAGAACAAAAAGTTCTCCAAAATCTGGAAACAAACTGGACTCCTCTGTCAGACACAATGTTCTCAGGAATGCCGTGTAAACGAACCACGTGCTGAAGGAACAACGGCACCAATTCAGAGGAGGAAGGCAACTTAGGTAATGGCACAAGATGTATCATTTTGGAAAACCTATCACAAATTACCCAGATGGTGGTCATTCTCTGAGAAACAGGAAGGTCGGAAATGAAATCCATAGAGATATGGGTCCATGGTCTCTTGGGCACAGGCAATGGCATCAACAAACCACTAGAGCGAGAGCAAGGCTTGGAGCGAGAGCAAGTCCCGCAGGACTGCACAAATTCCCTGACATCACGAGACAAGGTAGGCCACCAAAAGGACCGACTAACCAAGTCTCTGGTACCAAAAATTCCGGGATGCCCAGCCAATGCGGAACAATGAATCTCAGACATCACACTCTTCTTCCACTGGTCCGGGACAAACAATTTTCCAACAGGGCAGCACTCGGGCCTATCCTCCTGACACCCCTCCAGAGCAAGTCTCAAATTGGGCGAGATGGCGGAAAGAACTACACCCTCTTTCAAAATAACAGAAGGATCAGATAACTCAGGAGAGTCCGCAAGGAAACTCCTCGAGAGGGCATCCGCCTTAACATTCTTAGTGCCAGGAAGAAAGGAAACCACAAAATTAAAACGTGTGAAAAACAAGGCCCACCTGGCCTGTCTAGGATTGAGTTGCTTGGCAGATTCCAGATAGACCAGATTCTTATGGTCCGTAAGGACCACCACCTGATGTTTGGCTCCCTCCAGCCAATGTCTCCAGTCTTCAAAAGCCCACTTCATGGCCAATAACTCCCGATTACCCACGTCATAATTACGTTCAGTAGGAGAAAATTTTCGAGAGAAAAAGGCACAAGGGTTACTTTTAGAGGTCTCTGGATCTTTTTGGGACAAAACGGCACCTGCCCCAATTTCAGAGGCATCAACCTCCACCTGAAATGGCAGAGAAACATCAGGCTGCCGTAGAACAGGAGCAGAAGTGAATCTCTGCTTAAGTTCCTGAAATGCAGAGACTGCCTCAGGAGGCCAATTCACCACATCAGAACCCTTCTTGGTCAAATCAGTTAATGGTTTAACAATAACCGAGAAATTACCAATAAATTTACGATAAAAATTGGCAAAACCCAAAAATCTCTGAAGAGCCTTTAATGAAGTAGGTTGGACCCAATCACAGATGGCCTGAACCTTGACCGGGTCCATTTCAATAACAGATGGGGACAAAATGAATCCCAGAAATGAGATCCTCTGTACGCCAAAAAGACACTTTGATCCCTTCACATACAGAGCATTCTCTCTCAAAATCTGGAACACAGTTCGAACATGTTTCACATGAGAGTCCCAGTCATTAGAAAAAATCAAGATATCATCCAAATAAACAATCAGAAATTTATCCACAAAATCCCTGAAAATGTCATTCATGAAGGACTGGAAGACGGAAGGAGCATTAGTGAGCCCAAAGGGCATCACAAGGTACTCAAAATGCCCTTCAGGGGTGTTAAATGCCGTCTTCCATTCATCCCCGTGCTTAATGCGAATAAGGTTATACGCCCCCCTGAGGTCAAGCTTGGTAAACCAAGTAGCGTTTTTCACCCTGGAAAACAGGTCAGAAATCAAGGGTAACGGATATTGATATTTCACAGTAATATTGTTCAAAAGAATATAATCAATACACGGCCTTAATGAACCATCCTTTTTGGCCACAAAGAAAAAAACGGCACCTAAGGGTGAAGAGGATGGTCTGATATGACCCTTCTCCAATGATTCCTTGATATAAGACCGCATAGCGTCATGTTCAGGTACAGACAAGTTAAAAAGGCGACCTTTAGGGAATTTACTACCAGGCACTAATTCAATAGCGCAGTCATAGCTCCTATGGGGAGGCAAGGATGCAGATTATACAGAACCAAAAATTTGCAGCACTCCTGGTGATCAGGTTCAACCCTCATTATCACCTGAGTAGAAAACTGGGGTTTATTCTCAGCCAAAGGGGTAGAATCGATCCCCAGAAGGGGAATAGACTTCTGTAGGGTATCAAGGGAAACCCACAACGTTTAGCAAAATCATAATCCATCAGGTTAATAGCTGCTCCAGAATCAACGAAAGCCTGAGCAGAAAATGAGGACAGAGAGCATATCAGAGTAACAGTTAATAAAAACTTAGTCTGAACACTACCCAAGACAACTGAGCGTGCAAAACGTCTTCCCCGCTTAGGGCAGACTGAAATAGCATGAGAGGCATCACCACAGTAGAAACATAACCCATTGCGCTTTCGAAACTCATGACGCTGTGCCCCAGACACCACTCTATCACACTGCATGGGTTCAGAAGCTGGTTCACAAGGCAACACTATTCCACGCATACTTCTCCGCTCATGCAAACGTCTGTCAATTTGAATCGCTAATGACATAGAATCATTGAGACCAGAGGGGACAGGGAATCCCACCATAACATCCTTTACATTATCTGACAGACCCTTCCGGAAAAGGGCTGCCAAAGCATCGTCATTCCATTTGGTCAGGACTGCCCACCTGCGGAATCTCTGACAGTATAACTCAGCGTCATCAAGCCCCTGATTTAATGCCAACAAGGCTTTTTCAGCTTGATCAGTGACATTAGGCTCATCGTACAATAACCCCAAGAGCCAGAAAAAATGCATCAACATCACTCAAAACAGGATCCCAGGTGTCAGGGAAAAAGCCCAATCCTGAGGATCGCCGCGCAGGAGAGAGATGATAATTTGAACCTGCTGCGCTGCGTTTCCTGAGGACTTAGATTTTAAGGCAAAAAACAATTTACAATTATTCCTGAAATTCAGAAACTTAGCTCGATCTCCTAAAAACAAATCTGGCATGGGGATCCTAGGTTCCACAACAGGCAACCTAGCAAGATATGCAGCAATACTCTGAACCTCAGTGGCAAGCTGATCCACACGGCCAGACAACTGTGCAAACTCCATTGAGAGAAAAAATCCTCCCCAGCACCCAGAGATACAGAGGGAAAAAAAAAAAAAACACAAACAGAAAAATATCTCTGACAACTCTGACAACCTTTTTACTTTCACAATATTTTTTCCCTTCTGTGAGTACCATACAATTTTAAATTTTGGGCCGGTGATACTGTTATGTTTCGGTAGCTGAGGAGTGCAGGTAAAAAGGCAATACACCAGAGCAGTTGGAATCTATGAGATTGCAGTACCGTGACTAACCACAACAACTAGAGGCAGCCGTGGAGCGTTCCTACGTTGGTCCTAGACGCCTCGTCACAGCCTGAGAAACTAACTACACCTAAAGATAGAAATAGGAAAGCTATCTGCCCCGGAGCAGAACCCCAAAGATAATAGAAAGCCCCCAAACATGTAATGGCGGTTAGACAAGAAGAAATACTGACACAGAAAGAAAATAGTATGAGCAAACGCTGGGGCCCAAACTAACTAAATAGAAAAGGATAGGAAGGGTACTTACTGCAATCCCAGAAAACCCTGAAAAGCGCCAATTTTACTAATTTCAAAAACACCTGAGATCACACGACCTCTACCACCTAAATTAGTTCTCTGGTGTAACAAAATCAAAACAGCAGCCACTGAAAAAACTGGAAAAAGCAAAAGAACAAACATCAGTGGCTGAACTAAACTGAGAGGGCAAAAGCCCCGGAGGGGACCCTGAAGGCCCCCACAGAAGTGCAGGACAAAATGCAAAAATATAGCACAAAAAACAAAAAGAAGAAAATGTCTTCTCTGTTAGCAGGAGATGCAGACACGACACAGCAGGCTACAAGGGAAACAGGAATAAAGGATCCAGACCAGAACAATTGATCACCGGCAACCTGATGGGAAGGCGACTCCCTTATATAAGACCAATCAGTAACACCTGATTCCCAGTCCTCACAATCTTCACTGGACAGACTAGCACCGCTTGTAACCACCAGAGGGAGCCTCTGCTCAGAACTCATCTCAAACCCATTCACAACAACACCCCTTATACTCCAGTCCCGCCCCTCATCTACTACTGCTGACAACCTGCCTGTATACATGTGTGAGGTTATCAGCCCCGCCCCCGGTGATGACATCACTGATATAATGAGACCACACCCCTTATACTCCAGCCCCGCCCCTCATCTATCACCGCTGACAACCTGCCTGTATACATGTGTGAGGTTATCAGCCCCGCCCCTGGTGATGACATCACTGATATGACGATGAGACCACACCCCTTATACTCCAGCCCCGCCCCTCATCTATCACCACTGACAACCTGCCTGTATACATGTGAGAGGTTATCAGCCCCGCCCCCGGTGATGACATCAATGATATAATGATGAGACCACACCCCTTATACTCCAGCCCCGCCCCTCATCTATCACTGCTGACAACCTGCCTGTATACATGTGTGAGAGGTTATCAGCCCCGCCCCCGGTGATGACATCACTGATATGATGAGACCACACCCCTTATACTCCAGCCCCGCCCCTCATCTATCACCGCTGACAACCTGCCTGTATACATGTGTGAGGTTATCAGCCCCGCCCCCAGTGATGACATCACTGATATAATGATGAGACCACACCCTTATACTCCAGCCCCGCCCCTCATCTATCACCGCTGACAACCTGCCTGTATACATGTGTGAGGTTATCAGCCCCGCCCCCGGTGATGACATCACTGATATAATGAGACCACACCCTTATACTCCAGCCCTGCCCCTCATCTACTACTGCTGACAACCTGCCTGTATACATGTGTGAGGTTATCAGCCCCGCCCCCGGTGATGACATCACTGATATAATGATGAGACCACACCCCTTATACTCCAGCCCCGCCCCTCATCTACTACTGCTGACAACCTGCCTGTATACATGTGTGAGGTTATCAGCCCCGCCCCCGGTGATGACATCACTGTTATAATGATGAGACCACACCCCTTATACTCCAGCCCTGCCCCCTCATCTATCACCACTGACAACCTGCCTGTATACATGTGAGAGGTTATCAGCCCCGCCCCCGGTGATGACATCACTGATATGACGATGTGTGATTGGACATTATTATCTTCGCGGCTGATAATTCCGCTGTATAAGGTTACAGTCATGGAAGTTGTCGTACAGTCGTGGCCCCTGAGCAGGATCAGTATATGGGCCCTCTGCCATCCAATAGTTCCTCATACTGTACAATTCCTCCTGCTCTGGATGTGGCCCCCAACCTCCGGGCCCCTGTGGTCATGCACAGGTTGCAACAGTGATGTCACCCGGTCACAGAGGACTCTTCAGTCGCTGATGTGGTGATGACTGGAGTGACGCCGCCATCTTGTGGTCAGCTCTGGTACATACAGAGGATATGATGAGAATTGTTCTGTTGAGGATCTGAAGCTGCACCTGCTGAGACCTCGGCGTCTGCTGCGATCTCTGCGCTGAACATCACTGACCTCCTGGGATATGTCCAGATCATCACATGTTATTATCTATTATACCGGAGGCAGAAACGCAGCCACCACCCCGAATAATGACACCATCCGATAATCCGATCATATGGCCTTGATGTGTAACAATCCTTGGGTCACATTGTATTCTAAGGTTACAGTGTATCCTGGGGTCACATCTTATTCTGGGGTCATATCGCCTTATGGGGTCACAGTGTATAC
Source organism: Oophaga sylvatica (assembly GCA_033576555.1). Taxonomy (NCBI): domain Eukaryota; kingdom Metazoa; phylum Chordata; class Amphibia; order Anura; family Dendrobatidae; genus Oophaga; species Oophaga sylvatica. The sequence continues at coordinate 27,779 of JARQOD010004999.1, forward strand.
TTCAGTCACATTGTATTCTGAGGTCTAATTATATTCTGGGGTCACAGTGGATCCTGGGGTCGCATCTTCTTCTGGGGTCACAGTGTTTTCTGGGGTCATATTGTTTTAAGGGGTAACATTGTATTCTTGAGTCACATCTTTTTCTGGGTGACAGTGTATTCCTCAGTCACATTGTATTCTGAGGTCTAATTATATTCTGGGGTCACATCGTATTGTTTACTGGGTTCACATTGCATTCTGGAGTCACTTTGTATTCTTGGGGCCACAGAGTATCCTGGGGTCACATCACATTTTGGGGTCATAGTGTACTCTGGAGTCACAGTGTATTCTTGGGTCACATCGTATCGGTGGTATTCTGGGGTCACAGTGTATTCTTTGGGTCACATTGTATCCTGGGGTCACATTGTATCCTGGGGTCACATTGTATTCTTGGGTCACATTGTATTCTGGGGTCACATTGTATTCTGGGGTCACATTGTATCTGGGGTCACATTGTATTCTTGGGTCACAGTGTATTCTGGGGTCACATTGTATTCTGGGGTCACATTGTATTCTGGGGTCACATTGTATTCTTGGGTCACATTGTATTCTGGGGTCACATTGTATTCTTGGGTCACATTGTATTCTGGGGTCACATTGTATTCTTGGGTCACATTGTATTCTGGGGTCACAGTGTATTCTTGGGTCACATTGTATTCTTGGGTCACATTGTATCCTGGGGTCACATCTTATTCTGGGGTCATATCGCCTTATGGGGTCACAGTGTATACTTCAGTCACATTGTATTCTGAGGTCTAATTATATTCTGGGGTCACAGTGGATCCTGGGGTCGCATCTTCTTCTGGGGTCACAGTGTTTTCTGGGGTCATATTGTTTTAAGGGGTAACATTGTATTCTTGAGTCACATCTTTTTCTGGGGTGACAGTGTATTCCTCAGTCACATTGTATTCTGAGGTCTAATTATATTCTGGGGTCACATCGTATTGTTTACTGGGTTCACATTGCATTCTGGAGTCCTTTGTATTCTTGGGGCCACAGAGTATCCTGGGGTCACATCACATTTTGGGGTCATAGTGTACTCTGGAGTCACAGTGTATTCTTGGGTCACATCGTATCGGTGGTATTCTGGGGTCACAGTGTATTCTTTGGGTCACAGTGTATTCTGGGGCCACATTGTATCCTGGGGTCACATTGTATTCTTGGGTCACATTGTATTCTTGGGTCACATTGTATTCTGGGGTCACATTGTATTCTTGGGTCACATTGTATTCTTGGGTCACATTGTATTCTGGGGTCACATTGTATTCTTGGGTCACAGTGTATTCTGGGGTCACATATTGGGCACTTGTATTCTTGGGTCACATTGTATTCTTGGGTCACATTGTATTCTGGGGTCACATTGTATTCTGGGGTCACATTGTATTCTTGGGTCACATTGTATTCTGGGGTCACAGTGTATTCTTGGGTCACATTGTATTCTTGGGTCACATTGTATCCTGGGGTCATAGTGTATTCTTGGGTCACATTGTATCCTGGGGTCACATTGTAATCTGGGGTGTAAGGAGGCTAATAGCCGTGTAGTCAATGGGAGATATGTGTCGCAAAAGGTGGCTACTGTGAAGAACCTAGAATATAAGACAATTTTCAGTTGTTTCACACTTTTTTGTAAAGTGTAATGTATAATTCCACATGTGATAATTCATAGTTTTGATGCTTTCAGTGTGATTCTACAATTATCATAGTCATGAAAATACAGAAAAATCTTTGAATGAGAAGGTGTGTCCAAACTTTTGGTCTGTACTGTAGATAAGCATGAACAATGGGCAGCGACTAATAGAATGGTATTTAACAGGGAGAAATGCAAGATTCTATATCTGGGCAAGAAAAACGAAAATTCATCTACAGAATGGGAGGAATAAAACGAATCAACATCACATGTGAAAAAGACTTGGGTATACTAAGAGATCACAGACTGCACATAAGTCAACAGTGTGATGCAGCAGCAAAAAAGGCAAATACAATTCTGGGATGTATTAACAGAAGCATACAGTCTAGATCACGTGAGGTCATTATTGCCCTCTACTCCTCTTTGGTCAGACCTCATCTGGATACTGTGTCCAGTTTTGGGCACCACATTTTAAAAAAGACATCAACAAACTGGAGCAAGTTCAGAGAAGAGCGACCAGAATGGTGACCGGTCTGCAAACCATGTCCTATGAGGAACGGTTACAGGATCTGGGAATGTTTAGTTTGTAAAAGAGAAGACTGAGAGGAGACTTAATAGCTGTCTACAAATATCTCAAGGGCTGTCACATTGTAGAGGGACCATTATTATTATCATTTACACATGGACACACGAGATGCAATGGAATTTAACTGAAAGGGAGAGACACAGATTAGACATTAGAAAAAACTTTTTGACAGTGAGGGTGATCAATGAGAGGAACAGGCTGCCACAAGAGGTGGTGAGTTCTCCTTCAATGGAAGTCTTCACACAGAGGCTGGACAGACATCTGTCTGAGATGGTTTAGTGACTCCTGCATTGAGCAGGGGGTTGAACACGATGACTTTCCTTCCCTTCCAACTCTAATATTCTAGGATTCTATGTTTCTAATTAGGAGTCATTCATTCCATGTCTTGGCTGCAGGGAGGTCTCCCGGGCTCAAGTCAGATCAGATCCAGGACAGTGATGATGATCAGGCAGCTATGAAATCTAAGACTATTTACTCGACCGCCAAGTAATGGAGCATCCCTTATTATCAGAAACCCCATGAATGCAGACGCCTTCCTCAGTCGCTGAGTTTACTCTCCTAAAGTCCTGAAATAATAGTTATGTATTAGCGAGAAGGGTGATCATCACTGCTCAGTAAAGAGATCCGCTGTCTCTGGGAAAGCTGGGTGACCGTGCTGATATTTTGGACAGGAGCAACCTTTCAGCCCATTGTTGGGGGTCTCCGAGGTTTGATACCCACAGGTCCCAGCGTCATTCAGATGGGCAGCCACCACAGTAGAGGTTCGGAAGCCTGCATGTCTGTGAGTCCATTGTGCGCCTCCGGCGGCGTCCTCACCTCTCACAGCCGCCATTGTACGTTGGCGCAGTTTTTTTCATCCTGATAACAGCAGCTGTCCAGAAACTAAATTAACTTCATAAGCACCACATGTCTGTGTCAGGCCCCTGTTGGATGACGGAGGGGACCCCCGCGACCCCGGCCGCCCTGAATGTCACCATTGTGCAGGACGCAGCTGATCGCCCGCACAGACACCTGCAGCACAGGGAGACATTATCCCGCAGGTCAGGGCAGTTCACTGCCGACACCATGCAGATGTTTAATTAGATTGTCAGCTCCTGGGCCTCTCGTCACCGGCTCATTACACAGTCTATGTGCAGCTGCCTCGCCGTCCTCCACAGAGAAGGGGCCGAGTTCTCCGGAGAACGACTGGAGAAACTGACAGGAATCCATAACGCAATCGTTCAGCTGCGGCAGTGAATCTCCATTCCATTGAGTAAATTAATTGCAAATAGAAACAGTTGGGAAGAGAATAAAAACAGTTCTACCCTCCTCTACGCGCTGTCTCCACTCATTTCCCACAGCTGCTCCTCTAGTCGCCCCTTTTCTTTTTCACTAGACTCCCCCGCCACATGGGGCGCAATTTACATCACTGATGTTAATGCACAGGTGTGGTGGGGCAGCGGCATGGCTGTGCCGAGTCCTGAGGATGGACGGTGGAAACACAGGTGTGGTGGGGACCGAGGATGGGCAGCTGTGGCATGGGTGTGCCGAGTCCTGAGGATGAACGGTGGAAACACAGGTGTGGTGGGGACTGAGAATGGGCAGCCGTGGCATGGGTGTGCCGAGTCCTGAGGATGGACGGTGGAAGCACAGGTGTGGTGGGGACCGAGGACAGTCAGCAGTGGCATGGGTGTGCCGAGTCCTGAGGATGGACGGTGGAAACACAGGTGTGGTGGGGACTGAGGATGGGCAGCCGTGGCATGGGTGTGCCGAGTACTGAGGATGAACGGTGGAAACACAGGTGTGGTGGGGACTGAGAATGGGCAGCCGTGGCATGGGTGTGCCGAGTCCTGAGGATGGACGGTGGAAGCACAGGTGTGGTGGGGACCGAGGACAGTCAGCAGTGGCATGGGTGTGCCGAGTCCTGAGGATGGACGGTGGAAACACAGGTGTGGTGGGGACGAGGATGGGCAGCCGTGGCATGGCTGTGCCGAGTCCTGAGGATGGACGGTGGAAACACATGTGTGGTGGGGACTGAGGATGGGCAGCCGTGGCATGGGTGTGCCGAGTCCTGAGGATGGACGGTGGAAGCACAGGTGTGGTGGGGACCGAGGACAGTCAGCAGTGGCATGGGTGTGCTGAGTCCTGAGGATGGACGGTGGAAGCACAGGTGTGGTGGGGACCAAGGACAGTCAGCAGTGGCATGGGTGTGCTGAGTCCTGAGGATGGACGGTGGAAGCACAGGTGTGGTGGGGCAGCGGTATGGGTGTGCTGAGTCCTGAGGATGGCCGGTGGAAGCACAGGTGTGTGGGGACCGAGGATGGGTAGCTGTGGCATGGGTGTGCCGAGTCCTGAGGATGCACGGTGGAAACACAGGTGTGGTGGGGACCGAGGATGGGCAGCCGTGGCATGGGTGTGCCGAGTCCTGAGGATGGACGGTGGAAGCACAGGTGTGGTGGGGACCGAGGATGGGCAGCCGTGGCATGGGTGTGCCGAGTCCTGAGGATGGACGGTGGAAGCACAGGTGTGGTGGGGACCGAGGATGGGCAGCCGTGGCATGGGTGTGCCGAGTCCTGAGGATGGACGGTGGAAGCACAGGTGTGGTGGGGACCGAGGATGGGCAGCCATGGCATGGGTGTGCCGAGTCCTGAGGATGGACGGTGGAAGCACAGGTGTGGTGGGGACGAGGATGGGCAGCCGTGGCATGGGTGTGCCGAGTCCTGAGGATGGACGGTGGAAGCACAGGTGTGGTGGGGACCGAGGATGGGCAGCCGTGGCATGGGTGTGCCGAGTCCTGAGGATGGACGGTGGAAGCACAGGTGTGGTGGGGACCGAGGATGGGCAGCCGTGGCATGGGTGTGCTGAGTCCTGAGGATGGATGGTGGAAGCACAGGTATGGTGGGGACCGAGGATGGGCAGCCGTGGCATGGGTGTGCCGAGTCCTGAGGATGGACGGTGGAAGCACAGGTGTGTGGGGACCGAGGATGGGCAGCCGTGGCATGGGTGTGCCGAGTACTGAGGATGGACGGTGGAAGCACAGGTGTGGTGGGGCAGCAGCATGGGTGTGCTAAGTACTGAGGATGGACGGTGGAAGCACAGGTGTGGTGGGGACCGAGGACAGTCAACAGTGGCATGGGTGTGCTGGGCCCTGAGGACGGATTGTGGAAGCACAGGCGTGGTGGGGTCCGAGGACAGGCAGCTGTGGCTTGGGTGTGCTGGAGCTTTAGAACAGATGGTGGAAGTGTAAGGGGTGAAGGAGTATCACTGCTTGGCCCTACCCTTAAGTGTTCCTAATGTATATATGTGCTAATTACTGTATTGTTATAAATATTCGGTGGTATTGCTACATGGAACATGTATTACCACACATAGCAATGGTATTGCCACATCTTCGCTTGTGCTACCATTATGTGTATAATATTGTATATGCTTTATGTTCTTTCAGTATAACACTATATATAATGTATGTGATGTGTATTAATGCTCTTGTACACTTTAGGGAACGTTAGGTGCTGTCTTCTGGGGACACTAGTGGAGGGCAACTTATAATAATAATAATAATCTTTATTTTTATATAGCGCTAACATATTCCGCAGCGCTTTACACTTTGCACACATTATCATCACTGTCCCCATTGGGGCTCACAATCTAAATTCCCTATCAGAATATCTTTGGACTTAGTATATAGTTCTCATATACTGGGTAAGTGTAGTTCTGTTGTGGGCCACTAGATGGGGGCATACTAGTGGGCCTTGTTAGGTATAGCTTATAGGATGTTCCATAGAGGGTTAAGTGTAGGAGTGGCTGCCGGATAGTAGTAAGAAGTTTACATGTAGTTAGCTCAGACAGGGCCAGTGTGCCCAAGTGTCCACATGGGCTATAGGCCTGGACAGCCGGCAGCCACACAACATTTAAGTACTGCAGCCCACATTACCCCCGGCCACTGTATACCATATTAGTGGGGCCTGTACGGAGAAGAAAGATGTGGCGTCTTACCGCCTTGGCCAATGCTTTTAGGGCAGAAGTTGGCTGGACTAAGTAGATGAAAGGAGCTGGAGCTTGGACGGGATCGGTACAGACGAGCCAGATGCTTCACCGGGGGCCACAAAATGTAGTGATTGACAAACTCAGCTCTGAGGCGAAACAGCCTGAAGGAAATGTCATTATGGCGAGGTCAGGCCTGGAAGGAACTGGGCAGCAGTCTAGTATGGTCCGGTCCGGGTGTGTACTGCACAGAAGTGACAGCAAAGCAGGGAAAGATAAAGAAACAAGTGAAACCCATGATGTGCCAACTGTGGATGTAATGTGTGAAGAATTAAGAGTATGTTCAAGTTATCCTGGACTGTGTCTCCATTACTGGGGGTTGCCTGAAAGCGGGACCGTCGCCGCCTGGGAAGTGCCCAGGGGAAGATGAACTTAGAAATGCAGGTATGCTGAAGAGAAGAATACAGTTTCATGAAGGGGAAGGACTGGACATAGATTTTACAGTTACTCAGGTCACGACTACAGTCCTGTCCTCCCTTTACAGAAGCACAGGTGTGGTGGGGTCCAAGGACAGTCAGCAATGGCATGGGTGTGCTGGGGCTTGAGGATGGATTCTGGAAGCACAGGTGTCATGGGGTCAGAGGAAGGGCAGCAGTGGCATAGGTGTGCTGGGGCCTGAGGATGGACGGTGGAAGCACAGGTGTAGTGAAGTCTGAGGACAGTCAGCAGTGGCATGGATGTGCTGGGGTCTGAGGACGGACTATGGAAACACAGGTGTAGTGGGGTCTGAGGACGGGCAGCAAAGGTATGGATGTGCTGGGGCCTGAGGACGGTGTTATGTTACGGTAGCTGAGGAGTGCAGGTAAAAAAAGGAAATACACCAGAGCAGTTGGAATCTATGGGATTGCAGTACCCTGACTAACCACCACAACTAGAGGCAGCCGTGGAGCGTTCCTACGTTGGTCCTAGACGCCTCGTCACAGCCTGAGAAACTAACTACACCTAAAGATAGAAATAGGAAAGCTATCTGCCCCGGAGCAGAACCCCAAAGATAATAGAAAGCCCCCAAACATGTAATGGCGGTTAGACAAGAGGAAATACTGACACAGAAAGAAAATAGTATGAGCAAACGCTGGGGCCCAAACTATCTAAATAGAAAAGGACAGGAAGGGTACTTACTGCAATCCCAAAAAACCCTGAAAAACACCAACTCTACTAATTTCAAAATCACCTGAGATCACACGACCTCTACCACCTAAATTAGTTCTCTGGTGTAACAAAATAAAAACAGCAGCCACTGAAAAAAACTGGAAAAAGCAAAAGTACAAAACACAGTGGCTGAACTAAACTGAGAGGGCAAAAGCCCCCGGAGGGGACCCTGAAGGCCCCCACAGAAGTGCAGGACAAAATGCAAAAATATAGCAAAAACACAAAAGAAGAAATTGTCTTATCTGATAGCAGGAGATGCAGACACGACACAGCAGGCTACAAGGGAAACTGGAAAGAAGGATTCAGACCAGAACAATTGATCACCGGCAACCCTGATGGGAAAATGACTCCCTTATATAAGACCAGTCAGTAACACCTGATTCCCATTCCTCACAATCCTCACTAGTACCGCTTGTAACCACCAGAGGGAGCTCTGCTCAGAACTCATCTCAAACCCATTCACAACAGGACGGACTGTGGAAGCACGGGTGTGGTGGGGTCCAAGGACGGGCAGCAGTGGCATGGATGTGCTGAGGCCTAAGGATTGATGGTGGAAGCACAGACGTGGTGGGGTCTGAGGACAGGCAGCAGTGGCATGGATGTGCTAGGGCCTAAGGATTGATGGGGGAAGCACAGGTGTGGTGGGTTCTGAGGATGGGAAGCAGTGGAATGAATGTGCTGAGGCCTGAGGACGGACTGTGGAAGCACAAGTGAGGTGGGGTCCGAGGACGGGCAGCAGTGTCAGGGTTGTGCTGGGGCCTGAGGATGGACTGTGGAAGCACAGGTGTGGTGTGGCAGTGGTATGGGTGTGTTAGGTCCTGAGGATGGATTGTGGTAGCACAGGTGTGGTGGGGCAGTGGTATGGGTGTGTTAGGTCCTGAGGATGGACTGTGGAAGCACAGGTGTAGTGGGGTCCGAGGAGGGGCTGCAGTGGCAGGGGTGTGCTGGGGCCTGAGGACAGACTATGGAAGCACAGGTGTGGTGGGGTCCAAGGATGGGCATCAGTGTCATGGATATGCTGGGGCTTGAGGATGGACTGTGGAAGCACAGGTGTGGTAGGGCAGTGGTATGGGTGTGCTAGGTCCTGAGGATGGACTGTGGAAGCACAGGTGTGGTGGGGTCCAAGGATGGGCAGCAGTGGCAAGGGTGTTCTGGGGCCTGAGGACGGACTGTGGAAGCACAGGTGTGGTGGGGTCTGAGGACGGGCAGCAGTGTCATGGATATGCTGGGGCCTGAGTATGGACTGTGGAAGCACAGGTGTTGTGGGGTCCTAGTACAGGCAGCAGTGGCAGGGGTGTGCTGGGTCCTGAGGATAAGCGGTGGAAGCATAGGTGTAGTGGGGTGCAAGGACGGTCAGTAGTGGCATCGGTGTGCTGGAGCCTGAGGACAAACTGTGGAAGCACAGGTGTTGTGGGGTCCTAGTACAGGCAGCAGTGGCAGGGGTGTGCTGGGTCCTGAGGATAAGCTGTGGAAGCATAGGTGTAGTGGGGTGCAAGGACGGTCAGTAGTGGCATCGGTGTGCTGGAGCCTGAGGACCGACTGTGGAAGCACAGGTGTGGTGGGGTCCGAGGACAGGCAGCAGTGGCATGGGTGTGCTGGAGCCTGAGGACAGACTGTGGAAGCACAGATGTGGTAGGGTCCGAGGACGGGCAGCAGTGGCATGGGTGTGCTAGGTCCTGAGGATAAGCGGTGGAAGCACAGGTGTAGTAGGGTGCAAGGACGGTCAGTAGTGGCATCGGTGTGCTGGGGCTTGAGTATGGACTGTGGAAGCACAGGTGTTGTGGGGTCCTAGTACAGTCAGCAGTGGTATGGGTGTGCTGGAGCTTTAGGACGGATGGGGGAAGCACAGATGTGGTAGGGTCCGAGGATGGGCAGCAGTGGCATGGGTGTGCTGGGTCCTGCGGATAAGCGGTGGAAGCATAGGTGTAGTGGGGTCCAAGGACGGTCAGTAGTGGCATCGGTGTGCTGGAGCCTGAGGACAGACTGTGGAAGCACAGGTGTGGTGGGGTCTGAGGACGGGCAGCAGTGGCATGGGTGTGCTGGAGTCTGAGGACAGACTGTGGAAGCACAGATGTGGTAGGGTCCGAGGACGGGCATCAGTGGCATGGGTGTGCTGGGTCCTGCAGATAAGCGGTGGAAGCATAGGTGTAGTGGTGTGCAAGGACGGTCAGTAGTGGCATCGGTGTGCTGGAGCCTGAGGACAGATTGTGGAATCACAGGTGAGGTGGGGTCTGAGGACGGGCAGCAGTGGCATGGGTGTGCTGGGGCCTGAGTATGGACTGTGGAAGCACAGGTGTGGTGGGGTCCTAGTACAGGCAGCAGTGGCATGGGTGTGCTGGGGCCTGAGTATGGACTGTGGAAGCACAGGTGTGGTGGGGTCCTAGTACTGGCAGCAGTGGCATCGGTGTGCTGGGTCCTGAGGACAGATTGTGGAAGCACAGGTGTAGTGGGGTGCAAGGACGGTCAGTAGTGGCATGGGTGTGCTGGGTCCTGAGGATAAGCGGTGGAAGCACAGGTGTGGTGGGGTCTGAGGACGGGCAGCAGTGGCAGGGGTGTGCTGGGGCCTGAGGATAAGCGGTGGAAGCACAGGTGTGGTGGGGTCTGAGGACGGGCAGCAGTGGCATGGGTGTGCTGGGTCCTGAGGATAAGCGGTGGAAGCACAGGTGTGGTGGGGTCTGAGGACGGGCAGCAGTGGCAGGGGTGTGCTGGGTCCTGAGGATAAGCGGTGGAAGCACAGGTGAGGTGGGGTCTGAGGACGGGCAGCAGTAGCAGGGGTGTGCTGGGGCCTGAGGACAGATTGTGGAAGCACAGGTGTTGTGGGGTCTGAGGACGGGCAGCAGTGGCATGGGTGTGCTGGGTCCTGAGGATAAGCGGTGGAAGCACAGGTGTGGTGGGGTCTGAGGACGGGCAGCAGTGGCAGGGGTGTGCTGGAGCCTGAGGATAAGCGGTGGAAGCACAGGTGTGGTGGGGTCTGAGGACGGGCAGCAGTGGCATGGGTGTGCTGGGTCCTGAGGATAAGCGGTGGAAGCACAGGTGTGGTGGGGTCTGAGGACGGGCAGCAGTGGCAGGGGGGTGCTGGGGCCTGAGGATAAGCGGTGGAAGCACAGGTGTGGTGGGGTCTGAGGACGGGCAGCAGTGGCATGGGTGTGCTGGGTCCTGAGGACAGATTGTGGAAGCACAGGTGTGGTGGGGTCTAAGGACGGGCAGCAGTGGCAGGGGTGTGCTGGGTCCTGAGGACAGATTGTGGAAGCACAGGTGTAGTGGGGTCCAAGCACGGTCAGTAGTGGAATCGGTGTGCTGGAGCCTGAGGACGGACTGTTGAAGCACAGGTGTAGTGGTGTCTGAGGACAGGCAGCAGTGGCATGGGTGTGCTGGGTCCTGAGGATAAGCGGTGTGAAGCACAGGTGTGGTGGTGTCTGAGGACAGTCAGCAGTGGCAGGGGTGTGCTGGGTCCTGAGGATAAGCGGTGGAAGCACAGGTGGGTGGGGTCTGAGGACGGGCAGCAGTGGCAGGGGTGTGCTGGGGCCTGAGGATAAGCGGTGGAAGCACAGGTGGGTGGGGTCTGAGGACGGGCAGCAGTGGCATGGGTGTGCTGGGTCCTGAGGATAAGCGGTGGAAGCACAGGTGTGGTGGGGTCTGAGGACGGGCAGCAGTGGCAGGGGTGTGCTGGGTCCTGAGGATAAGCGGTGGAAGCACAGGTGAGGTGGGGTCTGAGGACGGGCAGCAGTAGCAGGGGTGTGCTGGGGCCTGAGGACAGATTGTGGAAGCACAGGTGTTGTGGGGTCTGAGGACGGGCAGCAGTGGCATGGGTGTGCTGGGTCCTGAGGATAAGCGGTGGAAGCACAGGTGTGGTGGGGTCTGAGGACGGGCAGCAGTGGCAGGGGTGTGCTGGAGCCTGAGGATAAGCGGTGGAAGCACAGGTGTGGTGGGGTCTGAGGACGGGCAGCAGTGGCATGGGTGTGCTGGGTCCTGAGGATAAGCGGTGGAAGCACAGGTGTGGTGGGGTCTGAGGACGGGCAGCAGTGGCAGGGGTGTGCTGGGGCCTGAGGATAAGCGGTGGAAGCACAGGTGTGGTGGGTCTGAGGACGGGCAGCAGTGGCATGGGTGTGCTGGGTCCTGAGGACAGATTGTGGAAGCACAGGTGTGGTGGGGTCTAAGGACGGGCAGCAGTGGCAGGGGTGTGCTGGGTCCTGAGGACAGATTGTGGAAGCACAGGTGTAGTGGGGTCCAAGCACGGTCAGTAGTGGAATCGGTGTGCTGGAGCCTGAGGACGGACTGTTGAAGCACAGGTGTAGTGGTGTCTGAGGACAGGCAGCAGTGGCATGGGTGTGCTGGGTCCTGAGGATAAGCGGTGGAAGCACAGGTGAGGTGGGGTCTGAGGACGGGCAGCAGTGGCAGGGGTGTGCTGGGGCCTGAGGACAGATTGTGGAAGCACAGGTGAGGTGGGGTCTGAGGACGGGCAGCAGTGGCATGGGTGTACTGGGTCCTGAGGATAAGCGGTGGAAGCACAGGTGTGGTGGGGTCTGAGGACAGTCAGCAGTGGCAGGGGTGTGCTGGGGCCTGAGGACAGATTGTGGAAGCACAGGTGTGGTGGGGTCTAAGGACGGCAGCAGTGGCAGGGGTGTGCTGGGTCCTGAGGACAGATTGTGGAAGCACAGGTGAGGTGGGGTCTGAGGACGGGCAGCAGTGGCATGGGTGTGCTGGGTCCTGAGGATAAGCGGTGGAAGCACAGGTGTGGTGGGGTCTGAGGACGGGCAGCAGTGGCAGGGGTGTGCTGGGTCCTGAGGATAAGCGGTGGAAGCACAGGTGTGGTGGGGTCTGAGGACAGTCAGCAGTGGCAGGGGTGTGCTGGGGCCTGAGGACAGATTGTGGAAGCACAGGTGAGGTGGGGTCTGAGGACGGGCAGCAGTGGCAGGGGTGTGCTGGGGCCTGAGGATAAGCGGTGGAAGCACAGGTGTCGTGGGGTCTGAGGACGGGCAGCAGTGGCAGGGGTGTGCTGGGGCCTGAGGACAGATTGTGGAAGCACAGGTGAGGTGGGGTCTGAGGACGGGCAGCAGTGGCAGGGGTGTGCTGGGTCCTGAGGATAAGCGGTGGAAGCACAGGTGTGGTGGGGTCTGAGGACAGTCAGCAGTGGCAGGGGTGTGCTGGGGCCTGAGGACAGATTGTGGAAGCACAGGTGTGGTGGGGTCTAAGGACGGGCAGCAGTGGCAGGGGTGTGCTGGGTCCTGAGGACAGATTGTGGAAGCACAGGTGAGGTGGGGTCTGAGGACGGGCAGCAGTGGCATGGGTGTGCTGGGTCCTGAGGATAAGCGGTGGAAGCACAGGTGTGGTGGGGTCTGAGGACGGGCAGCAGTGGCATGGGTGTTGCTGGGTCCTGAGGATAAGCGGTGGAAGCACAGGTGTGGTGGGGTCTGAGGACAGTCAGCAGTGGCAGGGGTGTGCTGGGCCCTGAGGACACATTGTGGAAGCACAGGTGTGGTGGGGTCTAAGGACGGGCAGCAGTGGCAGGGGTGTGCTGGGTCCTGAGGACAGATTGTGGAAGCACAGGTGAGGTGGGGTCTGAGGACGGGCAGCAGTGGCATGGGTGTGCTGGGTCCTGAGGATAAGCGGTGGAAGCACAGGTGTGGTGGGGTCTGAGGACGGGCAGCAGTGGCATGGGTATGCTGGGGCCTGAGGACAGATTGTGGAAGCACAGGTGTAGTGGGGTCCTAGTACAGGCAGCAGTGGCAGGGGTGTGCTGAGGTTTAAATCTCTTACTATCCATCAATGATCCTAAAAAATAGCAGCCGACTAGATTCTCACAAATCATTTCCCTCAAAATGACGGGTTTGTTTTCATTCAGAATTTTGGAACAAATTTAATTTGATTCCTAAAATATAATTGTAGTAAAAAAAGATAGCCACCAGATGGACGGATATTGTGATGGCACATGCAGGCCTGCACACCTCGCTGGCACGGTACACACAGTTTGGCCCTTGTGACCGCTGTGTGGTTACAGAACTGGCGCATTTCAGGCCGTCTCCTAGCCACGCCTCTTTTCACAGCTGCTGTGTAGCCCAGAACTTAGTGCAACCAATTAGGAAGCAGCTTACATGTATAACAAGGTATCAGAGGAATGAGATCTGGAAGCTGATTGGTTGCTTCAGTAGCATGGACGTCTCCCATGGGCAATAATGGTAATGACCCATCATTCACAGGAAACTGATAATGGGACATTTTATGGCTAATTCCAGACTTTTCTGTGTATTGGGAATAACTGGTATCAGTTCCTGGATCTGAATGTTGAGCACAAACCCCCTGCAGATTGTGTGTGTATACAGTGCTCGGTGTCACGATGCACCGAGCCTCGGTGTACATATATGTATGGTCTGCAGGACGTGCGGCTCTGCTCCCGAGGTCCCCTGCCCCGTAATAGTTCTCATGCCGCTCTGCTGTGTGTACGGTAGCAGGAGTCCGCTCCACAGAGAGGATCTCACATCTCCAGACCTGTGGGAACACGACTGACATTTCTTCGTCAGGAGCAACGACTCGCTGCACATTTACTGCTCGCCAGCGAGCGATCACTGGGGACATCGGACTTGGGCAGATTCTTTTATCTGCTGCACATGGTGATTCAGAGCGCCGGGGCCCTGGAGTCAAATCCCACCAAGGACGACACCTGCCAGGAGTTTGTATGTTCTCCCCTGTTGTGAATGGGTTTGAGATGAGTTCTGAGCAGAGGCTCCCTCTGGTGGTTACAAGCGGTACTAGTGAGGATTGTGAGGACTGGGAATCAGGTGTTACTGATTGGTCTTATATAAGGGAGTCATTTTCCCATCAGGGTTGCCGGTGATCAATTGTTCTGGTCTGAATCCTTCTTTCCAGTTTCCCTTGTAGCCTGCTGTGTCGTGTCTGCATCTCCTGCTATCAGATAAGACAATTTCTTATTTTGTGTTTTTGCTATATTTTTGCATTTGGTCCTGCACTTCTGTGGGGGCCTTCAGGGTCCCCTCCGGGGGCTTCTGCCCTCTCAGTTTAGTTCAGCCACTGTGTTTTGTACTTTTGCTTTTTCCAGTTTTTTTTCAGTGGCTGCTGTTTTGATTTTTGTTACACCAGAGAACTAATTTAGGTGGTAGAGGTCGTGTGATCTCAGGTGATTTTGAAATTAATAGAGTTGGTGCTTTTCAGGGTTTTTTTGGGATCGCAGTAAGTACCCTTCCTGTCCTTTTCTATTTAGATAGTTTGGGCCCCAGCGTTTGCTCATACTATTTTCTTCTGTGTCAGTATTTCCTCTTGTCTAACCGCCATTACATGTTTGGGGGCTTTCTATTATCTTTGGGGTTCTGCTCCGGGGCAGATAGCTTTCCTATTTCTATCTTTAGGTGTAGTTAGTTTCTCAGGCTGTGACGAGGCGTCTAGGACCAACGTAGGAACGCTCCACGGCTGCCTCTAGTTGCGGTGGTTAGTCAGGGTACTGCAATCTCATAGTTTCCAACTGCTCTGGTGTATTTCCTTTTTACCTGCACTCCTCAGCTACCGTAACATAACAGTATCACCGGCCTCAAAAAAATTGTATGGTACTCACAGAAGGGAAAAAATATTTTGAAGGAAGAAAAGTTGTCAGAGATATTTTTCTGTTTGTTGCATTTTTTTTTTTTTTTTTCCTCTGTATCTCTGGGTGCTGGGGAGGATCTTTTCTCCCAATGGAGTTTGCACAGTTGTCTGGCCGTGTGGATCAGCTTGCCACTGAGGTTCGGAGTATTGCTATCTATCTTGCTAGGTTGCCTGTTGTGGAACCTAGGATCCCCATGCCAGATTTGTTTTTAGGGGATCGAGCTAAGTTTCAGAATTTCAAAAATAATTGTAAATTGTTTCTTGCCTTAAAATCTAAGTCCTCAGGAAACGCAGCGCAGCAGGTTCAAATTATCATCTCTCTCCTGCGCGGCGATCCTCAGGATTGGGCTTTTTCCCTGATACCTGGGGACCCTGTTTTGAGTGATGTTGATGCATTTTTTCAGGCCTTGGGGTTATTGTACAATGAGCCTAATGTCACTGATCAAGCTGAAAAAGCCTTGTTGGCATTAAATCAGGGGATTGATGACGCTGAGTTATACTGTCAGAGATTCCGTAGGTGGGCAGTCCTGACCAAATGGAATGACGACGCTTTGGCGGCCCTTTTCCGGAAGGGTCTGTCGGATAATGTAAAGGATGTTATGGTGGGATTCCCTGTCCCCTCTGGTCTCAATGATTCTATGTCATTAGCGATTCAAATTGACAGACGTTTGCGTGAGCGGAGAAGTATGCGTGGAATGGTGTTGCCTTGTGAACCAGCTTCTGAACCCATGCAGTGTGATGGAGTGGTGTCTGGGGCACAGCGTCATGAGTTTCGAAAGCGCAATGGGTTATGTTTCTACTGTGGTGATGCCTCTCATGCTATTTCAGTCTGCCCTAAGCGGGGAAGACATTTTGCACGCTCAGTTGTCTTGGGTAGTGTTCAGACTAAGTTTTTATTGACTGTCACTCTGATATGCTCTCTGTCCTCATTTTCTGCTCAGGCTTTCGTTGATTCTGGAGCAGCTATTAACCTGATGGATTATGATTTTGCTAAACGTTGTGGGTTTCCCTTGATACCCCTACAGAAGTCTATTCCCCTACTGGGGATCGATTCTACCCCTTTGGCTGAGAATAAACCCCAGTTTTCTACTCAGGTGATAATGAGGGTTGAACCTGATCACCAGGAGTGCTGCAAATTTTTGGTTCTATATAATCTGCATGACATTATAGTGCTGGGTTTCCCTTGGTTACAGTCTCATAATCCTGTTTTGGATTGGAAATCTGTGTCTGTAACCAGTTGGGGCTGCCAATGTGTTAATACCAACACTCCTGTTTTTTCTGCCTCCCCCCAGGCTGAGGATGTTCCTGACTTTTTGTTTGATTTTTCTGATGTGTTTAGCGAAAGTAAATCTGCATCCTTGCCTCCCCATAGGAGCTATGACTGCGCTATTGAATTAGTGCCAGGTAGTAAATTCCCTAAAGGTCGCCTTTTTAACTTGTCTGTACCTGAACATGACGCTATGCGGTCTTATATCAAGGAATCATTGGAGAAGGGTCATATCAGACCATCCTCTTCACCCTTAGGTGCCGGTTTTTTCTTTGTGGCCAAAAAAGATGGTTCATTAAGGCCGTGTATTGATTATCGTCTCTTGAACAATATTACTGTGAAATATCAATACCCGTTACCCTTGATTTCTGACCTGTTTTCCAGGGTGAAAAACGCTACTTGGTTTACCAAGCTTGACCTCAGGGGGGCGTATAACCTTATTCGCATTAAGCACAGGGATGAATGGAAGACGGCATTTAACACCCCTGAAGGGCATTTTGAGTACCTTGTGATGCCCTTTGGGCTCACTAATGCTCCTTCCGTCTTCCAGTCCTTCATGAATGACATTTTCAGGGATTTTGTGGACAAGTTTCTGATTGTTTATTTGGATGATATCTGGATTTTTTCTAATGACTGGGACTCTCATGTGAAACATGTTCGAACTGTATTCCAGATTTTGAGAGAGAATGCTCTGTATGTGAAGGGATCAATGTTATGTTTCGGTAGCTGAGGAGTGCAGGTAAAAAAAGGAAATACACCAGAGCAGTTGGAATCTATGAGATTGCAGTACCCTGACTAACCACCACAACTAGAGGCAGCCTTGGAGCGTTCCTACGATGGTCCTAGACGCCTCGTCACAGCCTGAGAAACTAACTACACCTAAAGACAGAAACAGGAAAGCTATCTGCCCCGGAGCAGAACCCCAAAGATAATAGAAAGCCCCCAAACATGTAATGGCGGTTAGACAAGAGGAAATACCGACACAGAAAGAAAATAGTATGAGCAAACGCTGGGGCCCAAACTATCTAAATAGAAAAGGATAGGAAGGGTACTTACTGCAATCCCAGAAAACCCTGAAAAACACCAACTTACTAATTTCAAAATCACCTGAGATCACACGACCTCTACCACCTAAATTAGTTCTCTGGTGTAACAAAAACAGCAGCCACTGAAAAAACTGCAAAAAGCAAAAGTACAAAACACAGTGGCTGGACCAAACTGAGAGGGCAAAAGCCCCCGGAGGGGACCCAGAAGGCCCCCACAGAAGTGCAGGACAAAATGCAAAAATATAGCAAAAACACAAAATAAGAAATTGTCTTATCTGATAGCAGGAGATGCAGACACGACACAGCAGGCTACAAGGGAAACTGGAAAGAAGGATTCAGACCAGAACAATTGATCACCGGCAACCCTGATGGGAAAATGATTCCCTTAAATAAGACCAATCAGTAACACCTGATTCCCAATCCTCACTAGTACCGCTTGTAACCACCAGAGGGAGCCTCTGCTCAGAACTCATCTCAAACCCATTCACAACAGTACCCCCCCCTTGAGGAGGGGTCACCGAACCCTCATTTGAGCAACCAGGTCGGTCAGGATGAGTTCTATGATACGCACGGATAAGTCTCCTAGCATGGATGTCCGAAGCAAACACCCAAGAATTATCTTCCTGACCATAACCTCTCCATTTAACCAAATACTGGAGTCTTCGTCTAGAAAAACGAGAATCCAATATTTTCTCAACCACATACTCCAGATTGCCCTCAACCAAAACAGGGTCAGGAGGCACAGCAGCAGGAACCACTGGTTCAACAAACCTCTTCAACAAGGACTTGTGGAACACGTTATGGATCTTAAATGTCCCTGGAAGAAGCAAACGAAAAGAAACAGGATTAATAATCTCCATGATCTTATAAGGTCCAATGAACCTAGGCTTAAATTTAGGAGATGCTACTCTCATAGGAATATTCTTTGAGGACAACCAGACCAAGTCCCCCACTTTAAAACCGAGGACCATAAGTCCTATGCCGGTTAGCAAACCGCTGGGCCTTCTCCTGAGAGAGGGACAACCTCTCCACTACCTGGTCCCAAATCTGCTGCATACGCTCAACAACAGAGTCAACACCTGGACAGACAGAAGCCTCCGTCTGTCCTGAAGAAAATCGAGGGTGAAACCCAGAATTACAGAAAAACGGAGACATCAAAGTGGCAGAGCTAGCCCTATTATTAAGAGCAAACTCAGCCAAAGGCAAAAAGAGACCCAGTCATCCTGATCAGCAGACACAAAGCATCTTAGATAAGTCTCCAATGTCTGGTTTGTTCTCTCAGTTTGACCATTGGTCTGAGGATGAAATGCCGAGGAGAAAGACAATTGAACACCCAGTTTAGAACAAAAAGTCCTCCAGAATCTGGAAACAAACTGGACTCCTCTGTCAGACACAATGTTCTCAGGAATGCCGTGTAAACGAACCACGTGCTGAAGGAACAACGGCACCAATTCAGAGGAGGAAGGCAATTAGGTAATGGCACAAGATGTATCATTTTGGAAAACCTATCACAAATTACCCAGATGGTGGTCATTCTCTGAGAAACAGGAAGATCGGAAATGAAATCCATAGAGATATGGGTCCATGGTCTCTTGGGCACAGGCAATGGCATCAACAAACCACTAGAGCGAGAGCAAGGCTTGGAGCGAGAGCAAGTCCCGCAGGACTGCACAAATTCCCTGACATCGCGAGACAAGGTAGGCCACCAAAAGGACCGACTAACCAAGTCTCTGGTACCAAAAATTCCGGGATGCCCAGCCAATGCGGAACAATGAATCTCAGACATCACACTCTTTTTCCATTGGTCCGGGACAAACAATTTTCCAACAGGGCAGCGCTCGGGCCTATCCTCCTGACACCCCTCCAGAGCAAGTCTCAAATTAGGCGAGATGGCGGAAAGAACTACACCCTCCTTCAAAATAACAGAGGGATCAGATAGCTCAGGAGAGTCCGCAAGGAAACTCCTCGAGAGGGCATCCGCCTTAACATTCTTAGTGCCAGGAAGAAAGGAAACCACAAAATTAAAACGTGTGAAAAACAAGGCCCACCTGGCCTGTCTAGGATTGAGTCGCTTGGCAGATTCCAGATAGACCAGATTCTTATGGTCCGTAAGGACCACCACCTGATGTTTGGCTCCCTCCAGCCAATGTCTCCACTCTTCAAAAGCCCACTTCATGGCCAATAACTCCCGATTACCCACGTCATAATTACGTTCAGTAGGAGAAAATTTTCGAGAGAAAAAGGCACAAGGGTTACTTTTAGAGGTCTCTGGATCTTTTTTGGGACAAAACGGCACCTGCCCCAATTTCAGAGGCATCAACCTCCACCCGAAATGGCAGAGAAACATCAGGCTGCCGTAGAACAGGAGCAGAAGTGAATCTCTGCTTAAGTTCCTGAAACGCAGAGACTGCCTCAGGAGGCCAATTCACCACATCAGAACCCTTTCTGGTCAAATCAGTTAATGGTTTAACAATAACAGAGAAATTACCAATAAATTTACGATAAAAATTGGCAAAACCCAAAAATCTCTGAAGAGCCTTTAATGAAGTAGGTTGGACCCAATCACAGATGGCCTGAACCTTGACCGGGTCCATTTCAATAACAGATGGGGACAAAATGAATCCCAGAAATGAGATCTTCTGTACGCCAAAAAGACACTTTGATCCCTTCACATACAGAGCATTCTCTCTCAAAATCTGGAATACAGTTCGAACATGTTTCACATGAGAGTCCCAGTCATTAGAAAAAATCAAGATATCATCCAAATAAACAATCAGAAACTTGTCCACAAAATCCCTGAAAATGTCATTCATGAAGGACTGGAAGACGGAAGGAGCATTAGTGAGCCCAAAGGGCATCACAAGGTACTCAAAATGCCCCTCAGGGGTGTTAAATGCCGTCTTCCATTCATCCCCGTGCTTAATGCGAATAAGGTTATACGCCCCCCTGAGGTCAAGCTTGGTAAACCAAGTAGCGTTTTTCACCCTGGAAAACAGGTCAGAAATCAAGGGTAACGGGTATTGATATTTCACAGTAATATTGTTCAAGAGACGATAATCAATACACGGCCTTAATGAACCATCTTTTTTGGCCACAAAGAAAAAACCGGCACCTAAGGGTGAAGAGGATGGTCTGATATGACCCTTCTCCAATGATTCCTTGATATAAGACCGCATAGCGTCATGTTCAGGTACAGACAAGTTAAAAAGGCGACCCTTAGGGAATTTACTACCTGGCACTAATTCAATAGCGCAGTCATAGCTCCTATGGGGAGGTAAGGATGCAGATTTACTTTCGCTAAACACATCAGAAAAATCAAACAAAAAGTCAGGAACATCCTCAGCCTGGGGGAGGCAGAAAAAACAGGAGTGTTGGTATTAACACATTGGCAGCCCCAACTGGTTACAGACACAGATTTCCAATCCAAAACAGGATTATGAGACTGTAACCAAGGGAAACCCAGCACGATAATGTCATGCAGATTATATAGAACCAAAAATTTGCAGCACTCCTGGTGATCAGGTTCAACCCTCATTATCACCTGAGTAGAAAACTGGGGTTTATTCTCAGCCAAAGGGGTAGAATCGATCCCCAGTAGGGGAATAGACTTCTGTAGGGGTATCAAGGGAAATCCACAACGTTTAGCAAAATCATAATCCATCAGGTTAATAGCTGCTCCAGAATCAACGAAAGCCTGAGCAGAAAATGAGGACAGAGAGCATATCAGAGTGACAGTTAATAAAAACTTAGTCTGAACACTACCCAAGACAACTGAGCGTGCAAAACGTCTTCCCCGCTTAGGGCAGACTGAAATAGCATGAGAGGCATCACCACAGTAGAAACATAACCCATTGCGCTTTTGAAACTCATGACGCTGTGCCCCAGACACCACTCCATCACACTGCATGGGCTCAGCAGCTGGCTCACAAGGCAACACCACTCCACGCATACTTCTCCGCTCACGCAAACGTCTGTCAATTTGAATCGCTAATGACATAGAATCATTGAGACCAGAGGGGACAGGGAATCCCACCATAACATCCTTTACATTATCCGACAGACCCTTCCGGAAAAGGGCCGCCAAAGCGTCGTCATTCCATTTGGTCAGGACTGCCCACCTACGGAATCTCTGACAGTATAACTCAGCGTCATCAAGCCCCTGATTTAATGCCAACAAGGCTTTTTCAGCTTGATCAGTGACATTAGGCTCATCGTACAATAACCCCAAAGCCTGAAAAAATGCATCAACATCACTCAAAACAGGATCCCCAGGTGTGAGGGAAAAAGCCCAATCCTGAGGATCGCCGCGCAGGAGAGAGATGACAATTTGAACCTGCTGCGCTGCGTTTCCTGAGGACTTAGATTTTAAGGCAAAAAACAATTTACAATTATTTTTGAAATTCTGAAACTTAGCTCGATCCCCTGAAAACAAATCTGGCATGGGGATCCTAGGTTCCACAACAGGCAACCCAGCAAGATATGCAGCAATACTCTGAACCTCAGTGGCAAGCTGATCCACACGGCCAGACAACTGTGCAAACTCCATTGGGAGAAAAGATCCTCCCCAGCACCCAGAGATACAGAGGGAAAAAAAAAAAAAAAAAAAAATGCAACAAACAGAAAAATATCTCTGACAACTTTTCTTCCTTCAAAATATTTTTTCCCTTCTGTGAGTACCATACAATTTTTAGGGCCGGTGATACTGTTATGTTTTCGGTAGCTGAGGAGTGCAGGTAAAAAAAGGAAATACACCAGAGCAGTTGGAATCTATGAGATTGCAGTACCCTGACTAACCACCACAACTAGAGGCAGCCGTGGAGCGTTCCTACGATGGTCCTAGACGCCTCGTCACAGCCTGAGAAACTAACTACACCTAAAGACAGAAACAGGAAAGCTATCTGCCCCGGAGCAGAACCCCAAAGATAATAGAAAGCCCCCAAACATGTAATGGCGGTTAGACAAGAGGAAATACCGACACAGAAAGAAAATAGTATGAGCAAACGCTGGGGCCCAAACTATCTAAATAGAAAAGGATAGGAAGGGTACTTACTGCAATCCCAGAAAACCCTGAAAAACACCAACTTACTAATTTCAAAATCACCTGAGATCACACGACCTCTACCACCTAAATTAGTTCTCTGGTGTAACAAAAACAGCAGCCACTGAAAAAACTGCAAAAAGCAAAAGTACAAAACACAGTGGCTGGACCAAACTGAGAGGGCAAAAGCCCCCGGAGGGGACCCAGAAGGCCCCCACAGAAGTGCAGGACAAAATGCAAAAATATAGCAAAAACACAAAATAAGAAATTGTCTTATCTGATAGCAGGAGATGCAGACACGACACAGCAGGCTACAAGGGAAACTGGAAAGAAGGATTCAGACCAGAACAATTGATCACCGGCAACCCTGATGGGAAAATGATTCCCCTTTAAAAAAGACCAATCAGTAACACCTATTCCAATCCTCCTAGTACCGCTTGTAACCCCCAGAGGAGCCTTGCTCAGAAAATCTCAAACCCCTTCACAAAAGATAAAGTTCTTTTTGGCTAAGAAAATCTATTTCTGGGATTCTTTTTTCCCCCTGTTATTTAATGGACCCCCCTCAAGGGTTTAGGCCATCTGTGATTGGGTCCAAAACTTATTAAAAGGGTCTTCAGAGATTTTTGGGGTTTTTTCCAATTTTTATCGTAAATTTTTTGGTAATTTCGGGTTTTTTTTAAACCATTTAAATATTTGACCGAAAGGGGTTCTGATGTGGTGAATTGGGCCCCCTGAGGCGTCTTCGTTTCAGGAATTAAGC
>JARQOD010005000.1:0-50906 GCA_033576555.1 Oophaga sylvatica
CAGAGAGGCAGAGATTACGCCCTTGCGGGGGGGGCAGCGTTTTCCAGTTGGGAGTCTGCCACAGTTGATTTCATGCGCAGTGCCTGAGAAACGCCCGCCGCATCCCCCACATTCTCCCCACGCTTTTATTGGGTTACCCCCTCCTAGACCCCGTACCGGGACAACTTACAAAAGCCTCATCACCCCGTAAAACCGGGGGGTTTTAAAATGGGGGATACCAAGCAACGGTCAATCCATAAGTTTCCATTCCGCCGAAGCACTCTGCGCGCTACTTTACAAGCAGCTCTGTGCGTCGGGGCTTGGAACAGCCCTGCAACAGAGGGACAAAACAGCGCCTCTTAAAAAAAGGCAAGCCGTTTTTCCAAAATGGGGCAATTTTGTGGCACGCCACAAATGTCCACCACCGAACGGCCCATCAGCAGGAGGAAATTTCCCGAAGATGTGACAGATAATGTCTTTCCCTCTCATGTACTCCCAGATGGCTTCCCCTTTAAATTTTTGGGTCTCAAAGCTGGTACATGGCCAAAGGCTTCCCAGTTGATTGGAGGTGCTGGCTTGCCCTGCCCCAGTGTTTTATCGGGCGCGTCTTTATTTGCTGCAGGGGGTTTACTAACAACCTCGCATGGACTCCTCCGATAATTAACCCGGGGCTTACTTTTTGAAATAAACAAGGCATATCTCGCCAGAATTTGCTGTCGTTTTAGATTAAAAAAACGGGTTTTGCAAGTTCCATGTCTCCTTTTCCCCTACACATGCACAGAAAAAACCCAGCGAAACATGCCCCAAATGGGGAAAGGGTCCCCCTGATTGTTTGTTTAAAAACAGAAATTTAAATTTTTCCAGGCCTAGAATGATAAATTTTTAGCAAATATGGACAAAAAAAATTTAATTTTTCTCCGCGCATATCTGCACATGTCTATTAAAATGGTAACAAAACAAAAATAGTGTTCACTTTTTGAATTAATGCTTAAAATACTTTCTACTTTTCAATTATGCTTTTTAAAGGGAAATTTATCTGTACCCGTAAAATAATGCATCAAAGGATGACAAAATAAATTCATCATCATCATCACGATTTTATTTATGACAACATTATAAAATTCCATACTGATGCCAACTTAATTCCACACCCTTAGAAAAGGCCAGATGTAAACCTGGTTAAAAATGTGCAATAATAAATTATTACATCTGAAAGTGCATCTGATACTGACAAAAGGAGTTATACCCCGCAAGTGCTGTTGAAAAAACACAACAGAATAAATTAATAATGGTATTGGGTTTACAGTCATAGTTTCTCATGGACAATGTCGATGTAATACGTTCCTCAATAAAGTCGCGTCAACCCTTATGGTTGTTAGTCTTGTAGTTTTAAAAAAGGGAAGTTCTTTTTTTTTTTGGTCTAGGGGAGTATTAGACGAAAGATTTCTGGTCGTATTTTTGGCGTCCATAGGGGCAAAAGCTGGTAAGTCACATTTTTAAGTCATGTAATTGACAACGCTACCCTACCCTCGCGTGACGGGGAAAGGTAGTGTTGACGGGAAAGCCCTTGCCAACCAGACATGCTTTTACCCTCTTCAACACGTACAAGCAAAAAATTTCATGATTGCGCCCCAGATTTTTTGAAATAACATGCCTTACCCATCAGAGGCTTCCTGCTGATACGACTAAAATATACCTTTGCTACGTAGCCTTTGTTTCACCTACCTCGCAGAACACTTAATTGGACAATGATTATGTTTTTTTAAAATGGTTTTTTTTTAATCGTACATTATTGTGCATCACATTATGAGTCCCTGCTGGCTGTATACATGTTACAAAATAAAAGTTTTATTAAATAAATAATTGAAATGTCTGTGACTGTCACATCTAAATTGCAAGTGATATGATGATGACATTACAAAAAACCTTGTCTTCACTATGTTATGGTTTAAAAATAGCGTTCCTTAAGCATATTCATAAATACAAAAATGGGCTTTTTTTTTAAAATTTAAACCCAAAATTTTTTTAACCAATTTTTTGGGTGGGGGTTTTTCCATTTCTTGTTGATGTGATATATGCGTTTTATTTGCAGTGTCTTTATTTTTATTCTTAAGTTAGGGAAAAAGTGTATCCTACGTGTTCCGTAATAGAAAAATATTTTGACTTGAAGTCCGCATGGTTGTTTTCCTTTTTTAAGGATAACTGAAAAGATGGGAAAAAATTGAAGCTTTGAGGTATCCCTCTTCATCGGTAAGACTAAAAAAAAAAATGAAGCTAATATTTCTATACACAACAGGCACAGGAAAAGTGAAATAGGAAAAAAAAAGTAAGTGCGTTAGCGAACGTCATTATCACGGGGGATGAAAAAAAAATTGTAACATTCCTACATAAGGATAGAAAGTTTTATTTCCCCTGTTGGGGGCTGGTTTTTTGTTTTCATGCCCTGGAAGGGCAGAGACCAGATTCCTTTAAATTTTTATAGAATGAAAAATCCCTGTGATCTATTATTCCATCACTAACAGTGTCAAGGTCTGTGAGCTATATTCTAAACCTTGTATCTTTTCATATTTGAAGTTATATTTTAATACCCGTTTCCAATCCATCATGCTTTTACCGGGGCTCAAAATTTTTTTGCCCCGGTAAAACCCTTATTTTTTTCTTATTGTGTGGCGCTGAAATTCATCCTTGTTCCATTTTTTGGCGGTTCCCCCCACTTGTCCCTCCCTCATTTTCTTACCTATTCTTGTCCGTTTTGTGTAGAAATATGTGATTCTTATTTTTTGTTTTAGTCTTAGCCGTGAAGGACTGAGTAGTCTCGAAGCTTGGAAATTTTTTACCCTATTTCAGTTTGCCTTAAACGGGATAAAACCCCAAGGGGCTCCAAGTATAAATTTTTTTCTTTCTTTGGGAAATTTAAATTCCTCATTTTTTTTGTCCCAGTAAAACTTCATTTATTTTTTGTTTAAATACATACATTTGCAAGGGGGCCCTAACAAGGGGAATAATCATTTTTTATGCACACCTCCCTTTACCTGGCTTTTAACACCGCCAGTTGCTGTCGAAGTGTTAGATGCACGTGAAAACAATCGTGATGTGTTTGTGGGGTTCGTAACGCCTGTTTTCCCCGCTGTGTGTCTGGCAAAAATTACTGCTGTAACTACAATTCAATTCAAACTCTCATCTAGGCTTGCCCACCCTCTTTACCGGGGGCTTCAAACCCCCCAGTTGTGCTCAAAGTGTTAGTTTGCCAGATAAAAAAATCGCTGAGGTTTGTGGGGTTCAGAACGCCTGCTGCCCCCGGGTGTGTCGGGCAAAAATTATGCTGTAACTAAACTTAAACTTAAAAACATCTCTACTAGGCCCGTGCCTCCCACCCTCCTTGACCCGGGTTCAACCCCCCTTGTGCTCAGAAGTTTTAGATCCAAAAAAAACAACGCTGATGTGTTTGGGGGGTTAGTAACCCCTGCTGTTCCCCTGCTGTGTGTCGGAAAAAAATTACGCTAGCTACCTAATCAGGGTTGAAAAAAAAAATGACATGTCAAAGTGTCTAGTGCACACTAGATAGAGGTAACACCCCTGATTTTAAGCCTTAACATTTGAAACGTCAATTTTTAAAACCCATAAAATGATTGTCTTTGTAAAATCGTAACAAAAAAAATGTGACATATTATTACAAAATATGCACATGTTTAAAACAAATGCAAAACAAAAATCCTACTTTTTTGGATACTATGGTCAACCTTTTCACTCCATAGCTTAACAAATCCAATCACATATATGACTCCAAAGCGCAAGTTGGAAGTGATAATGTGGGTTTATTTGACAATGCTGCGTGCGAAGGTTTTTCTTCAGTGTTCTTGCCTTTGAATAAAAGCATACAAGTAAATATAATAATCCTGTTGATTAAAGGGGCGGATGTACACCTGAAAATGTGCAAACAAAGCATGTAGGGGAAAAGTCCTCTTTTAACATTACTTTAAATTTTTTGTCTTTTTTAAAAAATCTATTTAATTAGAAGTACAAACCAAATTTATAAAGGGCCTTTATGTAAAAAAGATAATCGCTAACAAAAACATGCCCTTTCCCTTTGGTAAAAATCAATGTGCATGTCCAATAGCAAAATATACCCGAAGTGGTGCTGAAAGAACGCAAGATAAATAGGTGAATGTATCTTTTTCAGATGAATAGCGAACCTGTACAATGTCGATATAATACGTATTAAAAAAACACTGGTCACCCTCACCCTCGTTTTTCTTGTAGTTTTTATGTAATAGGGCACTTGCTTTTGTTTACATAGTGATTTTTACTGAAAAAAGCACTGCAACGCCTTTGTGTTTGGGGTACGCTTGCGAATGAACGTGCGCACGTGAAGTTAGCTGGCATAGACGTACGACGCCCCAATCCCCAACGCGTACGCAGGAACCCAGTCTGTGGTCCAAAAAAAGGGCAACCATACAGCACGTAACCTTTTATAAAGCAAAAAAAAAAAAAAGGAGTGTAGTAACCACACTTTATTGGGGTAAGTTTTACATGCCTTTTACCATCTGTGGCTATGCATTCTCATTATATATATTATTATCCGTTTTTCATGCTTGCAAGTCCACATCAGGCATTAAAAATCTGTTTTCACTCTGCACTATGCCTTTTTAATTTTTTGTTTTAATATAAAGTTGGCACATATTTCAGTATTTCATGATGGAAAATTTTTGATATTTTTTAAAAAAATTTTTTGAGATTATTCACCCAAAAATAAAGTTTTTATGAATGTCAAAGATAATTGTAATGCTGATTATTTTTTTTCAGCCATTCATTGTCTACACAAAAAAAAAATGGGGCCCTACTGTACTTAGCCCTATTAATGGATTTGATTTATTGTATGCTTTATTTTTTAAACCGTATGCAGATTATTAAACCATTTTTTTTTGTGGTTTGCATTGCTATTCAAAATTTTTAAAGTGCGTTTTGTTTTTTAAATTTTAATTTACATATATTTTTTTTAAATTTAAAACACATCTTATGGTACTAAATTTTATTTCTTTGTTTGGTATAGACTTTTAATTGACACGTAACAAGGAAAAAACTTGATATGTTTTAAACATCCTCCTTGACCCTGGGGTCAAACCCCAGTTTTTTTCTCAATGCTGTTAGCACAGTGAACACTTGCCCTGGTTTCGGGGTTCATAATGTCGTGTTCCCCTTTAGGGGAACGGCAAAAAGTCCTGTGCCTCCCCCCATGTTCTCTTCTCATCCCCGGGCTCAACACCGCCCTTTTTTTCGGAAGTGCGTTGAAGTGAACATTGCTCCTGTGTTTCTGGGGTTCAGAATGTCACGTTCCCCTGCTGTGGTACGGCAAAAAGTCCTGCGCCCCACCGTTTTTTTACCCTGGGTACAACACCGCCGTTTTTTCTCGGGGAAATGCTGTTAGAAGGAACACTGCTCCCTTTTTATGGTTCAGTAATGTCAGCTGTTCCCTGTGTTTGTACGGCAAAAAGTCTGCGCCTCCACCCTGTTCTTTTCATCCCTGTGCACAACACCGCCAGTTGTTTCCGGAAGTGCTGTTGCACAGTGCACTTGTCCTTTTATGGGGGTTTAGTAAGTCAGTGTTCCCCGCGGTGAAAGGCAAAAAAACCTGCCCTCCACCATGTTCTCTTCTATCCCTGGCTACAACACCGCCGTTGTTTTTTGGAAGTGCTGTTAGCACAGTGAACACTTGCTCCTGTGTTACTGGGGTTCAGTAATGTCAGCTGTTCCCCTGCTGTGTGAACGGCAAAAAGTCCTGCTGCCTCCACCATGTTCTCTTCTCATCCCTGGGCTACAACACCGCCAGTTGTTTCTCGGAAGTGCTGTTAGCACAGTGAACACTTGCTCCTGTGTTACTGGGGTTCAGTAATGTCAGCTGTTCCCCTGCTGTGTGTACGGCAAAAAGTCCTGCTGCCTTCCCCATGTTCTCTTCTCATCCCTGGGCTACAACACCGCCAGTTGTTTCTCGGAAGTGCTGTTAGCACAGTGAACACTTGCTCCTGTGTTACTGGGTTCAGTAATGTCAGCTGTTCCCCTGCTGTGTGTACGGCAAAAAGTCCTGCTGCCTCCACCATGTTCTCTTCTCATCCCTGGGCTACAACACCGCCAGTTGTTTCTCGGAAGTGCTGTTAGCACAGTGAACACTTGCTCCTGTGTTACTGGGGTTCAGTAATGTCAGCTGTTCCCCTGCTGTGTGAACGGCAAAAAGTCCTGCTGCCTCCACCATGTTCTCTTCTCATCCCTGGGCTACAACACCGCCAGTTGTTTCTCGGAAGTGCTGTTAGCACAGTGAACACTTGCTCCTGTGTTACTGGGGTTCAGTAATGTCAGCTGTTCCCCTGCTGTGTGTACGGCAAAAAGTCCTGCTGCCTCCACCATGTTCTCTTCTCATCCCTGGGCTACAACACCGCCAGTTGTTGCTCGGAAGTGCTGTTAGCACAGTGAACACTTGCTCCTGTGTTACTGGGGTTCAGTAATGTCAGCTGTTCCCCTGCTGTGTGTACAGCAAAAAGTCCTGCTGCCTCCACCATGTTCTCTTCTCATCCCTGGGCTCCAACACCGCCAGTTGTTGCTCGGAAGTGTAATTGGCACGGGTACTCACTCCTGCCAAGACTGGTTACAGCACGCCATCTGTTTCCTGTCAGTGTAAACGTCACTTAGCCTCCAATAAGTTGTCCTGTCGTGTTGCAGTTGGGTTAGCCGACTCTATGGTGCTTGGAGTTTAGGTGCTTCCTATGTGTGCTGCGGGATATGCAAATGAAGGCTGTTTCCGTTGTGACAATAGGACAATCACCCACTGTAGTACTGTGGGATTCGGTAACTGCGGCCGGCTCGCGGCCTGTCAACTTAAATTTCCATGGGTACTTTCTGCTACCCGTCCGGGTTCCAGTACCGTCAGCTGGTTCTCCGCAGTGCCTTTGGCCTAGGTGCCTCCATCTCGGTATCCGAGTTCCAGCAACGTCTGCTGGTCCTTGGTAGTGCTTTGGAGCACAGGTACCTCCTGCTTAGTTACCGTGTCCCAGTAACGTCAGCTGGTCCTCGGTTGTGCCATTGGCTCTTTTCCTTCTGCTGCCCCTCCGGGTTCCAGCACAGTCAGCTGGTCCTCGTTACTTGCATTGGCTCTTGTACCTTCTGCTACCCGTCCGGGTTCCAGTACCGTCAGCTGGTTCTCCGCAGTGCCTTTGGCCTAGGTGCCTCCATCTCGGTATCCGAGTTCCAGCAACGTCTGTTGGTCCTTGGTAGTGCTTTGGAGCACAGGTACCTCCTGCTTAGTAACCGTGTCCCAGTAACGTCAGCTGGTCCTCGGTTGTGCCATTGGCTCTTTTCCTTCTGCTGCCCCTCCGGGTTCCAGCACAGTCAGCTGGTCCTCGTTACTTGCATTGGCTCTTGTACCTTCTGCTACCCGTCCGGGTTCCAGTACCGTCAGCTGGTTCTCCGCAGTGCCTTTGGCCTAGGTGCCTCCATCTCGGTATCCGAGTTCCAGCAACATCTGTTGGTCCTTGGTAGTGCTTTGGAGCACAGGTACCTCCTGCTTAGTAACCGTGTCCCAGTAACGTCAGCTGGTCCTCGGTTGTGCCATTGGCTCTTTTCCTTCTGCTGCCCCTCCGGGTTCCAGCACAGTCAGCTGGTCCTCGTTACTTGCATTGACTCTTGTACCTTCTGCTACATTTACAAATTGAAGATTTTTTCAATGCTTTTTTGGGTAATCACTCTGGATCTCCAACAATGAAGAGGACGACCCTGATGACCACCCCGAAGAAGATGACGACCACAAGGACGACGAGCATCAAGCCAACCAGCCTAAACACCATCACAAAGAAGAAATAAAAGATTACCAAACAGGACTAAGAAGGTTAAGACAAACTACAAGATACAGAACAAGAGACTTAAGAACAATAAGCAGAAGATCAAAAAGCAGAAGAACATGAAGTATAAGACCAAAATGAAGAGCAAAATATATGCTCTAAATTCTAAGCAGAAGAAGACTAAGCAGTGTATGGGGGTGAGTCCGTTCCTCCTCGTGGTGCCCCTGGAAAATGCCTGCTGCTGCAGGCTAAACTGAACACGGACAAATACTGTTGTAATTTAAATCTTTTGTGACAGCAAGAACGGAAGGATGAAAAATTCATACTTTGACAGATTACAAGTACAGGATTCTCTGTCACAAATAAGAATATGATGAAGAAGATGAAGTACAATATGAATAAGAATAATAGTTTAATAAGAAGAATATGAGTAATGTTAACAAAAAGATGAATAGCAAGAAGTTTAAGAAGAAGATAAAGAAGGTGAAGATGAAGAATAATTTGATGAAAAAGATGATGCTGCTGAAGATTATGAAGGAGAAAGTGTGTCAAAAGTTAAAAAGGTGAAGAGCATGGAAGTTGTGAAATATACATATTTGCCAAAATAGAAAAAACATTAACAACATTGTCAATTTCTTCGTCAATCCGAACATCTTTAAAAAAAAAATATTTATGCTATTCCATTTGATTGGGTTAAACATCTATGCCTTTAATGTCTCCTCAACCTTCCCCAATACATTCTACATTACTCTTTGTTGTTTTCCTTCATGTACAATTAACCAACAAGGCAAGAATGGGGTTTTTTTAATTCCGATATTTTGTTCCCATAGACTTACATTGGATTTCCGGTATCGGTATCGGGTATCGCCGATATTTTTTGGGTATCGGTGATACCATTCCGATTCCGATACTTTTGGATATCGGAAAGTATCGCTCAACTCTACTCCCCACCTCTTTTCTGGAACGTTACATTACAGATGCATGGCAGCCTCCTTGATTCTAGTAGCAGCTAGCCACGGTTGGCTTCTAAAAAAAAATTTAAATTTCTGATGATCCCTCAGATTACCATGAAATCCATGATCATCAAATGGAAAGAACATGGTACCACTGCCAAGGGACGGCTGCCCACCAAAACTCTTAGTCCGGGAATGGAGGGCATTAAACAGAGAGGCAGAGGTCACACTCAAGAATCTGTGGTCAAACTTGAAGATTGCTGTTGACCAAAGGAAACCATCTACTATGAAGGCGCTAGAGCAGTTTTGCCTTGAGGAATGGGCAAAAATCCCAGTGGCAAGATGTGGGAAGCTCAGGTCAACCCTACTTTCCACACATAGAAAAATATAGGCCATTAACACTCAAAAACTTTTGAAGAATTTGCAGTCATTATTGGCCCCTATCTCCTCCCTCTCATGTCTTGATTCTGCACTGAAGCATTATAATGAAACACTGCAAAGTACCTTGGATGAAACTGCACCTCCTATACATAGAAGAATATGACACAGATGGCGTCAACTGTGGCACACGCTGCAAACACGTTTCCTGCAACGGTGCTCCAGATGCGCCGAACGTCTGTGGAGAAAATCCAATCTACCCAAAGATTTCATCTATTATAAGTTTATGCTTAAAACATACAACACTGCCCTTCACTTCTCCAAACAAACCTATTTCAACACCCTCATCACCTCACTATCCAATAACCCAAAACGTCTCTTTGACATTTTTCATTCCCTATTCAACCCAAGAGTGCAGGCCCCAACCATGGATCTCTGTGCTGATGATCTGACCAATTATTTCAAAGAAAAAATTGCCCATATCCGACAGGAAATTATCTCCCAAACCCCTCATACCATGCACTGTCCTCCCTTCCCTACTGTGTCTAGCTCACTCTCTCACTTTGAACCAGTCACAGAAGAAGAAGTAATCAGGCTCCTTACATCTTCTCGCCCGACCACTTGCACCAGTGACCCCATTCCGTAACATCTCCTCTAGTCCCTTTCCCCCACTGTCACCACTCACCTAACAAGAATATTCAACCTCTCTCTCTCTTCTGGTATCTTTCCCTCCTCATTTAAGCAAACCATCATACATCCACTACTTAAAAAACCATCCCTCGACCAAAACTGTGCAGCTAACTATAGACCTGTCTCTAATCTTCCCTTCATCTCTAAACCCCTGGAATGCCTGGTCCACTCCCTTCTTATCCGCTATCTCTCAGAATACTCTTTTCTCGACCCTCTACAATTCCGCTCTTTACACTCTACTGAAACTGCCCTTATTAAAGTCTCTAATGATCTACTAACATCTAAATCTGGTGGTCACTACTCCATGCTAATTCTCTTGGATCTCTCTGCAGCATTCGACACTGGGGATCATCAGCTCAGACTCACTATGCTCCGCTCCATTGGCATCAAAGACACCATTCTCTCCTGGTTCTCCTATCTCTCTGACTGCTCTTTGACTGTATCTTTTGCTAGCTCCTCCTCCTTTCATATTCCCCTTACTGTTGGGGATCCTCAAGGAACGGTTCTAGGGCCACATCTCTTTGTATACTGCCCCTATTGGTCAAACAATCAGTAGATTTGGTTTCAAGTACCATCTCTATGCTGATGACACCCAATTATACACTTCTCCTGATATCACACCTGCGTTTGTAGAAAACACCGGTGATTGTCTTACCGCTGTCTCTAACATCATGTCCTCCCTCTATCTGAAACTGAACCTGTCAAAAACTGAATTCCTTGTGTTTCCTCCCTCTACTAATGTACCTATGCCCAACATTGCCATTTCCGTGTGTGGTTTAACTATTGCTCACCAGCAACATGCCCGCTGTCTTGGGTCATACTTGATTCCGAGCTTTCATTCACCCCCACATCAGATCACTGGCTCGCTCTTGTTATCTGCACCTCAAAAACATTTCTAGAATTTGACCCTTTCTTACTTTTGGCTCTGCAAAAACTTTTACTGTTTCTGTTATTCATTCTCGCCTGGACTATTGTAACTCTCTACTAATCGGTCTCCCTCTTACCAAACTTTCCCCACTCCAATCAGTATTGAATGCTGCAGCCAGGATCATATTCCTCACCAATCGTTACACCGATGCCTCTACCTTGTGCCAGTCATTATACTGGTTACCCATCCACTCCAGAATCCAGCACAAACTTATTACCCTCACCCACAAAACACTCCATGGCTATTCACCACCCTACATCTCCTCTCTCGTCTCAGTCTACCACCCTACCAGTGTCCTCCATTCTGCCAATTATTATTATTATTATTTATTTATATAGCACCATTGATTCTATGGTGCTGCACATGAGAAGGGGTTACATACAAATTACAGATATAACTTACAGTAAACAAACTAACAATGACAGACTGATATAGAGGGGAGAGGACCCTTCCCTTTAGGGCTTACATTCTACAGGATGGTGAGGAAGGAGACAGCAGGTTGGTGGGTTGCAGTAGTTCCGATGTTGGTTGAGGCGATATCTCCGGTGGTGGTGAGGAGGTAGAAGGGTCATTGCAGGCTGTAAGCTTTACTTTAGAGTAGTGTTGAGCATTCCGATACCGCAAGTATCGGGTATCGGCCGATATTCGCTGTATCGGAATTCCGATACTTAGTTCCGATATTTTTCCTATATCGTATACCGGAATCGGAAGTTCCCATAATTCTTTGAGAGGCAGTGTGATTTTAGTCAGCCAATGAGGAATCCTACGAAGTGTGGGCACATTCTGTAATGCTGCGGTCATCTTAACTAATGGCATGGCTGTGATTGGCTGCTGAAATGATGTCAGAATGCACTATAAAAGGCGCCGCCGCCATTTTAGCGTCACTGTGCTGTGAATTCAGATAGGGACAGAACGCTGCTCTGCTGACTCTGAGGGACAGTTAGAGATTGCGATTTTGTGTACTTTGCTTTAGGCAGGCTAGTTTACCAACCGCTGTGTAAAGCTTCCTTTTGCCTTGCAGTGTTGTTTTAACAGCTCTGTGCAAGGTGTGTGTGTGAGAGTGCAGGTGACGCTGCAGTTTGCTCTGCATCCAACGCTGTCTGTAGGCATCTGCACGTGTCACTCACAGACTCTTTTTTTTTTTTTCTTTAGTGTAATTCTAGCTGCTCCATTCAATAGAAATTATAGTGTGATGCGCTTCCATCCGTATACAATACATTGGTTGCAAACACTATAGAAGTACAGAAAGGAGCCTTTCACAGATAGTGAACAGTTGTGTTTCAGTGTTCACTGCAGTCTGTGAGGTATTTTTTTTTTTTTTTTTTTTAAATGCAGATCACGCTCCAGTTACTTCGTCAACCACCGCTGCGTGTACTCTGCTGAGTGTCTGTCACTGGCTCATCCTTGTCATTTTTCTAAAATTGGTGCTGCTTTATTCTATTTTCAATTTACTAAAATCTATTAGTGTGACGCTCTTCCATCAAAATACAATACATTGCTTGCAAACATAATAGAAGTCCACAAAAAGGCCTTTCACAGCAAGTGAACAGTTGTGTTCACTGTTCACTCTAGTCTGAGGTTTAAATTTTTGGTAGGAGTGTAGATCCCGCTCCACTTACTTCAACCACCGCTGCGTGTACTCTGCTGAGTGTCTGTCACTGGCTCATCCTTGTCATTTTTCTAAAATTGTTGCTGCTTTATTCTATTTTCAATTTACTAAAATCTATTAGTGTGACGCTCTTCCATCAAAATACAATACATTGCTTGCAAACATAATAGAAGTCCACAAAAAGGCCTTTCACAGCAAGTGAACAGTTTTGTTCACTGTTCACTCTGGTCTGAGGTTTAAATTTTTGGTAGGAGTGTAGATCCCGCTCCACTTACTTCAACCACCGCTGCGTGTACTCTGCTGAGTGTCTGTCACTGGCTCATCCTTGTCATTTTTCTAAAATTGGTGCTGCTTTATTCTATTTTCAATTTACTAAAATCTATTAGTGTGACGCTCTTCCATCAAAATACAATACATTGCTTGCAAACATAATAGAAGTCCACAAAAAGGCCTTTCACAGCAAGTGAACAGTTGTGTTCACTGTTCACTCTAGTCTGAGGTTTAAATTTTTGGTAGGAGTGTAGATCCCGCTCTACTTACTTCAACCACCGCTGCGTGTACTCTGCTGAGCGTGTCTCACTGCCTCATCCTTCACATTTTTCTCGAATTGGTGCTGCTACATTCTATTTCAAATAATTCAAATCTATTACAGTGACGTGCTTCCATCCGTATACAATACATTGGTTGCAAACAATATAGAAGTACACAAACGGGCCTTTCACAGCTACTGAACAGTTGTGTGCACTGTTTACTGTAGTCAGAGGTTTTCATTTTTGTAGTGCAGATCCCGCTCCAGTTAGTTCTTCAACCACTGTTGCTTGTACTCTGCTGAGCGTGTCTCACTGCCTCATCCTTCACATTTTTCTCGAATTGGTGCTGCTACATTCTATTTAAAATAATTCAAATCTATTACTGTGACGTGCTTCCATCCGTATACAATACATTGGTTTCAAACACTACAGAAGTACACAAAGGGGCCTTTCACAGCTAGTGAACATGGGTTTTTAATTTTTAACTAAAATATGTATTTTTTCAAATGACACAAATATAAGTAATGTTGAAGAGGAATAGTCCTACATCCATTGTTTGCACAATATTACAGGTGTACATCATGTCCCTTAATCAACAATGTATTATTATATTTACTTGTATGCTTTTATTTAAAAGCCAAGAACACAGAAGGATAACCTTCGCACTGCAGCTGTTGTCAAAGTTCAACCCACATTATGCACTTCCAACACTGCAGCATTTGAGGCATGATGTGAGTTGGATTTGTCAAAGTTATGGAGTGAGAAGGTTCACCATCAGTACCCTATAGCATAAGTATGCTTTTGTGTTAGCATTTGTGTTAGACATGTGGATATCTGCCATAATATGTCACAATTATTTAGTTACAGATTTGTTACCAACACTAATCATT
Organism: Oophaga sylvatica; assembly: GCA_033576555.1. NCBI lineage: Eukaryota > Metazoa > Chordata > Amphibia > Anura > Dendrobatidae > Oophaga > Oophaga sylvatica. Next base: position 13,784 of record JARQOD010005000.1, read on the forward strand.
GAATGGTTTTAAATGTGACGTTTCACTTGTTTACAGCTTAGAAATAAGGGTGTAGCCTGATATCTATGTGTAGCACTAGCCACTTTAACATGTCATGTTTTTTTCAACATGTGTAGCTAGATAGCAGTAATTTTTGCCGGACACACAGCAGAGGAACAGCAGCGTTACTGAACCCCACAAACACATCATCGATTGTTTTGATCTGTGCATCCAACACTTCTGAGCCCAGGGTCAAGGAGGGTGTAGCCTGAGGCCTAGTATGAGATGTTTGAACTTTAATTTGAACTTTAATTTGGAGTTAGCAGCATTAATTTTTGTCAGACACACAGCAGGGGAACAGCAGGCGTTACTGAACCCCACTATCACTATAGCTTGTGTATTGGTCTGTGGACACGACACTTCTGAGCAGCAACTGGCAGTGTTGTAGCCCAGGGAGTATAGCTCAGGTGGTAGAAAGATGAACATAACAGGAGACATGGAAAACGTTGCCAACCAGTTAGTTAATCTGAAACCGGACAGGCAAATTCAGGCGAGATCCATGCCTAGTTCATTTTCAGAAAAGTAAGCCGTTCTACATTATCGGAGGATAGTCGCATGCAACGGTCTGTTAGTACACCACCTGCAGCAGTAAAGACGCGCTCCGATAATACACTGGCAGCAGGGCAAGCCAGCACCTCCAATGCATACTGGCTAAGCTCTGGCCACGTATCCAGCTTAGAGACACAAAACTTGAATGGGGAAGAGCCATCTGGGAGTACACTGAGAGGGCAAGACATGTAGTCTGTCACCATCTTACGGAAATGTTGCCTCCTGCTGACTGGAGCCGTCTCGGATGGTGTAGACATTGGTGGCGCTGCCACAAAACTTAGCCACATTTGGAACATACTGTTCTTGCCCTGTGCAGAGGCGCTGCTTGTGCTCCCTCTTGTTGCAGAGCTGTCTCCACTGCCTCGACGCACAGAGCTGCTTTGTAAAGCAGTAGCAGCAGCGTCTCGGCTGGAATGGAGAACATTATGGATTGCACCAGTGTGTCTTGGTACTTCCGCATTTTACGCTCCCGGTTCAACGGTGTGATGAGGCTTTGTAAGTTGTCCCGGTAGCGAGGGTCTATGAGGGTGTACACCCAATAATCAGACGTGGTGTGAATGTGTTCGATGCGGCAGTCGTTTCTCAGGCACTGCAGCATGAAATCAACCATGTGCTGCAGACTCCCAACTGGCCAAGAAACGTTGTCCCCTGCAAGAGGCGTCATCTCTGCCTGCTGTGCATCACCCCACCCTTGGTCTACATACTGACTAGAGCATTGTCTACCTCCCTCTGGAGCGATGTCTTCCTCCTCCATTGACTCCTCCTCATCCTCCTCACAAAGTCCTTCAAATACATAAAAATTTACAAAATTTAAAACTCAAAATTTAAAAACATTGTATCATAATTCTGTAACATCAGTTTATGGAAACACAATAGCATTACAAAAGGATAGACAAAAACTGTACATTATGTGCTTTGTAAATACATTAAAAGTTTGGAATGGTTATGAAAATATAGACAGCGACTCTGGAGGTTCAATTGTTGATACAGCATGGTACTTTGAAAGTCCTCCAGCCCTTGTGAGGAACCACGTTGCGCTGACTGTCCAGAAGGTGATGGAATTTGTGACTCCTCATCCTCCACCTCTTCCAAAACCTCATGCCTTAGTGCTTGCAGTGTTTTTTGAAGCAGGCAGATAAGGGGGACAGTCAGGCTGACTAGTGCATCATCTGCACTCGCCATCCGCGTTGACTCATCAAATGCACGCAAAACGTGGCAGATGTCCTTCATAGAGTCCTTCGCCACTCATTACACTGGCTGCCCATTCATTATAGGATCCAATTCTAATTACTGGTTCTCACCAACAAAGCTCTCCACAGTGCAGCACCCCCCTACATCTCCTCCCTCATTTATATTTATCGGCCTAACCGACTGCTGCACTCTGCAAACGACCTTCGACTAACCTCTGCACTAATCCGTACCTCCCACTCCCAACTCCAAGACTTCTCCCGCGCTGCGCCAATCCTCTGGAATGCTCTACCCCAAGAAATAAGGACTATCCGCAATTTGGATGGTTTCAGGCGCTCCCTCAAAACACATTTGTTCACAGTGGCCTATCACATTCACTAATCAAAGTCATTCTATGTGTAAGTCTGTGTGTGTAGCCCATTCACTATCTCCATGCATCCCTCACTCCCTTAAAATGGCTGGACCATCATTGTAAAAACACCATTGTATATAAACACCTGTACTTTGTACTCCCCCACCTCATTGTAGATTGTAAGCTTTCACCAGCAGGGGCGGCTGATTTTGCTTTAATTATTGTATTGTTAACGTTGTTACTTATGACTTGTGTTTTGAAACTGTTAAACTGTAAAGCACTGCGGAATATTATGGCGCTATATAAATAAAGAATATTATTATTATTCTTATTATAGAGGCCCACTCAGTAGTGGTGAAGTGTGAACGGCGCAAATTGCGAGTTGATTGCGCCTGATGCAGCTGATACTCCATTACTGTTGGCTGCTGCTCACACAATCGCTCCAACATATGTAACGAGGAATTCCACCTGGTGGGTACGTCACATATGATGCGATGTTCATGAAGGCGAAATCTGCGTTGCAGAGCTGCAATCAGCGATCTGGCCATGCTGGAACGTCGCAAGTGAGCGCACTCTAGGCGGACCTTGTGCAGCAGTGCATCAAGATCCGGATAGTCCCTCAAAAAACTCTGCACGACCAAGTTGAGCACATATGACAGACATGGTATGTGAGTGAGGTTGCCAAGGCCCAGAGCTGCCACCAGATTTCGGCCATTGTCACACACTACCAAGCCTGCCTGTAGATTCGCTGGCAAAAACCACACGTCGCTCTCCTGCTTTATGGCATTACAGAGCTCCTGCGCTGTGTGGCTAAGATTCCCCATGGAAATTAATTTCAGGACAGCCTGTTGACATTTGGACACGGCTGTGCTCATATCGGTCGCAACAGGTAAACGTTCACGGGTCCATGTGGAGGTAGACCGTGACGGCTCCTGCAGCGATGATTCTGAGGAACTGGAGTAGGAGGAGAAATCAATGTGTACAGACTTGATTCCTGCAATCCTTGGAGTTGGCAGAACACGTACAGCGCCACTCACAAGATCAGTACCCGGCTACACAACATTGACCCAATGGGCAGTGAGGGAAAGGTATTGTCCCTGGCCATGGGTGTGTCATGTGTGCATCGCCACGAAGATCGTCGCGGTTGCAGATTCTGACTTCTCACAGCTGAGTTGCTGTTTCTTTGTGTTTGGCAGTTAGGGAGTTAATTCTGTCTGTGCTCAGTTCTGGGACTGGGTGCAGTTTCTCCCGGCTGCAATTAATTATTTGTTGATTGGTTTCCTTTAAATCTCTGGTTGTCTGTGTTGGGAGTTGCCAGTGAAATTCTTCATGCAGACCACAGATAGGATTGTATCTGTATAGACTTTAGTTAAAGAGCTCCTTAGTTGTTTTAAGCTCACCTTGCTTAGAGTTTAATATCCCAGATCATTTATGTTCCTTCTGTGTTTGAGTGTGTATGCAAGTCTGTGTTTTCTCCAGTCTGTCTTATATGTCTAATCTGTGTATTTAGCAGAGATCAGCCCATATCCCTTTGGTGGTAATCAGTATCCTTCTTAGGACTGATTACAGGGTTCAGGGACTGATAGGAGACAGGGTTAGGCTGGAGACTTGGACCTCTGAACCATTATCAGTACCTCCAAGGTGAGGGATTAGTTAGGACCCCAGTTTAGGGTCAGGTTAGACCCCCGGTCCTCCTCTTTCCTGTGACAGTGTATCAAGGCCTCAAGATTAACCCTGAGTTCAACGGATATCGTGTCAGGTAAATCTATTCTATATTTACATGCTGATGTTGCTAATCTATATGTTGTATAGAGTGTTGTTCTTTTAAGAATAGTTTACTGACATCGTAGACATATCATAAGACCGCGTGACATTTTCACTGGCCCATAAAATTATTCCCAGTTGCCATGGATCCAGTAGCCCAGCTGGCTCTGCAGTTGCAGGGATTATCCATGGAGCTGACGGACATTAAGTCCAAAGTTTTGTCTCCCTCGGAGCAAACCAGATTTGAACCTAAAGTAGCTCTCCCGGACAGGTTCACTGGTGGGCGAGACAAATTTTTTACCTTCAGGGAAGCATGTAAATTGTATTTTCGGCTTCGGCCTCGATCATCAGGGAGTGAAGAGCAGAGAGTGGGAATTGTTATCTCGCTCCTACAAGGGGACCCTCAATCCTGGGCCATCTCCCTTCCTCCGGGATCCCCGGCTCTACAGTCAGTAGATCGATTTTTTACTGCCCTGGGTTTGGTATATGATGACCCAGATCGGGTCTCTCTTGCTGAGACAAAATTACGTAAGATACAGCAGGGAGATCGTCCGGCGGAGGAATTTGCTTCTGAGTTCCGTAGATGGGCCACAGATACTCAGTGGAATGACCCAGCTCTTAGAAGCCAGTTTTGTCATGGGCTTTCTGACAAATTAAAGGACGTTTTGGCTCAGTATGATTCTCCTCCATCACTGGAGGCTGCTATGGCCCTAGCTATCCGTACTGATAGACGGCTCCGGGAGAGGTGCGAGGTAACTCCGCCCCCTGTTGTTACTCCACCTACTACTAAAGTCCCTTATGTTGAGGTTCCCCTTGTCTGTTTGGAGGAGCCTATGCAGTTGGGAGGGACATCATTTCGTAGGAGGGGATTGGCGGTACGCCGCAGGACTAGAAGGTGTTTCTTCTGCGGGAAAAAGGGACATTTTGTTGGGGGATGTCCATCCCGTGCCTTGTTGAGCAAAAAGTCGCCGGAAAACTGTTAATCCCAGGTTGTGTGGTGGACGACAACCTGGGAGTATGTATTTCGTCCGCTAGTTCTTCTCAGTTCCTTGTACCAGTGGAGGTGGTGGTTGGTACGAGAGTGGAGAGATTTTCTGTTCTTCTTGATAGTGGGTCCGGGCTAATCTGGTTGACGCTCAGTTTGCTCAGGCTCAAGGTATGCATCTGAGTGTATTGGTCAAACCGATCCCTATATTCTCCATTGACGCCAGGCCTCTCGGCCAAGGTAGCTTTGTTCATGAGGTTCATAACATTGACCTTCAGGTAGGGGCAATACATAGGGAACTATTATCTTGTTATGTGTTGGAGGGTCTACCTACTCCTATTGTGTTGGGACTTCCTTGGTTGGTTAAACATAACCCTGTGATTAATTGGCAGTCCAGAGATATAAGCCAATGGGGGGAGTTTTGCAAAAGTAACTGCATGAACACAGTCATCAGTGCGGTCGTGCCTAGTACTTTGCCTCCTTTTTTGGAGGACTTTGGGGATGTGTTCTCTGAGGAGGGGTGTCAGGAGTTGCCTCCTCATCGCGTGTATGACTGCTCTATTAATTTACTTCCTGATGCTAAGTTACCTAAAGCTAGGTTATATAACCTTTCTGGTCCTGAGAGGCAGGCTATGAAAGATTATATTTCGGAAAGTCTGGCCAAAGGGCATATTAGACCTTCATCTTCCCCAGTGGCCACGGGGTTCTTCTTTGTGAAGAAAAAAGATGGAGGCCTACGCCCTTGCTTGGATTTCCGCGAACTTAATCGGATTACTGTTCGAGATCCGTATCCACTCCCTCTGATTCCTGATCTCTTCAATCAAATTGTTGGCGCCAAATGGTTCTCTAAATTGGATCTCAGGGGGGCGTATAATCTGATTAGGATAAAAGAGGGGGATGAGTGGAAAACGGCGTTTAACACGCCGGAGGGACATTATGAGAACCTTGTCATGCCTTTTGGTCTGACTACTGCACCAGCAGTATTCCAACATTTTGTTAATGACATTTTTCGTCATCTGGTGGGGCTGTTTGTGGTCGTATATTTGGATGACATTTTAATTTACTCACCAGATCTTGTGTCTCACCAGGAGCATGTGAGACAGGTGTTGCAGATCTTGCGAGACAATAAACTATACGCCAAACTGGAAAAGTGTGTATTCGCCGTACAGGAACTTCAGTTTTTGGGTTTCTTGGTGTCAGCCTCCGGTTTCCGTATGGACCCTGAAAAGGTGAGAGCAGTGCTTGAATGGGATCAGCCAGAGGATCTTAAGGCTCTGCAGCGTTTTCTGGGGTTTGCTAACTACTACCGGAAATTTATTTGTAATTTCTCATCTGTTGTCAAACCTCTCACTGACATGACAAGAAAAGGGACGGATTTTTCTAAATGGTCGGACAAAGCTTGCCAAGCTTTTTCCTCTTTGAAAAAATGTTTTGCTTCGGCACCCGTTCTCATCCAACCAGATGCATCACAGCCGTTCGTTGTGGAGGTGGACGCGTCTGACGTAGGGGTGGGTGCAATATTGTCCCAGGGTCCGTCCCCTGGTAAATGGCATCCGTGCGCTTTCTTTTCTAAAAAATTGTCGTCCGCCGAAAGGAATTATGATATCGGCAATAGGGAACTTTTGGCCATTAAGTTGGCTTTTGAAGAATGGCGTCACTTTTTGGAGGGGGCAGTTCACCCGGTCACCGTCATTACTGATCACAAGAACCTGCTGTATTTGGAATCTGCTAAGCGTCTGAATTCCAGACAAGCTCGATGGTCGTTGTTTTTTACCAGGTTTAATTTTGTTGTCACTTATCGCCCGGGGTCTAAGAATGTAAAGGCTGATGCCTTGTCTCGCAGTTTCCCAGGCCGGGAAAATGGATGACCCGATTCCTATCCTTCAGGAGGGGGTGGTAGTGTCGGCTGTATGTTCTGAGCTTGAGGAGGAGGTTTAGAGGCTCAGGGGACGCCTGCAGGACCTCCAGGGAGATGTTGTCCCAAATCATATGACAAAAGGTTATGAGGCACATCATAATTCTGCTTTAGCAGACATCCAGGAGTAAGCTATTTAGATTACCTTTCTCGCCGGTTGGTGGCCTAACTTAAAAAGATGTTTTAACCTTTGTCGCGTCCTGTGGGGTTGTGCTCGCCTGACCCCTCAACCTCGGGCCCTCTTACCCTGAAACTTCCGAGCGTCCATGCTCATTGCTATGGACTTCATCACGGACCTTCCACAGTGTCAGGGAAGACTGTCATACTGGTGGTAGTGACAGTTCAGTAAGATGCACATTCATTGCTCTCTGCCCCCTAATGCTAAAACTTGGAGTGTTCATGGATTTGAGGACTTCTGGTTGCCTCGAGTGGTGTCAGATAAGGGGTTCATTGTGTCCAAATTTGAGGCATTTGTTACGTACGGGGAATGCAATAGTCATTTTCCGTCTTTCATACAAACTCACCCGGCAAACTGGCCTGAGGCCCTAGAGGCCCCTCGTAGAAGGGGTACTGTCATGTGTGATCCACAAGATCTCGGTTGCACATTAGACTTCTCACAGCTATTGCTGTTCTTGTTGCCAGTTAGGGAGTTAATCTGTCTGTGCTCAGTTTCTGACTGGGTCAGTTCCCCGACTGCAAAATATATTTGATGGTTCCTTAAATCTCTGTTTCGTTTGGAGTTGCCATGAAATCTTCAGAACCACAGATAGGATTTTATCTTAAGACTTTAGTAAAGAGCTCCTTTGTGTTTAAGCTCACCTTGCTTAAGTTTAATACCAGATCATTTAGTTCCTCTGTTTGATGTGTAGCAAGTCTGTGTTTTCTCCCGCTGTCTTATATGTCTATCTGTGTATTAGCAGAGATAGCCATACCCTTTGTGTAACAGTACCTTCTTAGACTACAGGGTTCAGGACTGATAGAGACAGGGTTAGGTGAGCTTGGCTCTGAACATATCGTACCTCCAAGGTAGATTATTAGGACCCCAGTTTAGGGTCAGTTAGACCCGGTCCTCCTTTCTGTGACAGTGTATCAATCCTCAAGATAACCTGAGTTCAACGGATTCGTGTCAGGTAAACTATCATATTACATGCTGATGTCTATTAAATTGTATGAGTGTTGTTTTAAGAATAGTACTGAAATCGTACACATATCATAAGCGCGTGACAGGTGTTAGAACCTCTGTTAGGTTTGCTTCAGTTTGCTGGTCACATGACCTTTTCCTATTAGTTGGCCCGCCCTTCAGGCTTGCTTGACTTTATTGTATATCTACTGTAAAGCAGCAGGTGCTTAGGTGCCTTCAATCTGTCATTTGCTATTTTAGATCGCAAGTATTTTTTCTGTTAATATCCATCTACAATTTATGTAGAGGTGTCCACCTTTTCTCTCAGTCCCTAGATCTTGTAGGGATTACTCCCTCGCAACTATAGGTCTTCGTTCACACTAGATGAGGACTTTAGCGGGTCTGGTCGCAGGATCAGGTTCCCCGTTACATCGTAGGGATTCAGCTTAGTTGTATTGTAGGGACAGAATTCCCTTCTTTCCTTACTGGTTGTAGCAGAGCATAACAATGGGTACTGGTCCACGCATCGGTGGTCAGGTGGACCTTGCTACTGAGGGCGTTTAGTAGCGCATGTTTAATTTTTCCCTCAACATGCTTTTGCAGACCAGGGACGGCTTGCCTGCTGAAATGAAATCGGCTTGGCACATTGTATTGTGGGACTGACAATGATATTCAGTTACGGAAACTGTCTGTCTCCACCAGCCTGAATGACAGCATTTCAAGGGACAGGAGTTTTGCAATGCCAGCATTCAGAGCCTGTGCTCGTGCATGGTTTGCGGAGTATGGTCGTCTTTTATCCCATGCCTGTGCTACCGATGGCTGTTTTGTGGCCTGGGAGTGTGAGGATGACAGGGAACTTGCTGCTGTGTGTGGAATAACAGTTTGTCTCTGGACAACAGTGGCCGAGGTTCTTCCATGGCGATCCTGTGAGGAAGCAGAACCAGCTGTGTGTGAGCTCGATGAAGAGGCTTCAACACAACCTGAAGATGTAGGTGCTGCTGTAGGTTGGCCTACATCTCCAGTGTGTCTTTGTAACTCAACTACGTGCTTTGTCCGCACATGTTTCCACATATTTGTGGTATTGAGGTGACTGACACTTTTAGCTATTTTTAATTTTTGATTACACAGCTTGCATTTGACATAGCAAATATCATGTACAAGTGTGTGAAAAAAGGACCACGCAGTGCAAGTCCTGGGAGCGCACGTTTTGACTTTTGGAAGACAACTGCTCCGAACAGGTGCCAAACTGGAGGCTACAGGCAACCGAGTCTGCAGCCTAACTCTCCCTCCTGTTTGTACCGTTGGGGCAATGTCTTCCTCTATCTTCCTTCTATCACTAACCACTTCTCTAGGCCTCTCCCAGCTTTCAACCAAAGTACTGGTTCTCAGCCACAAAGCTATCCACAGTGCAGCACCCCTCCTACATCTCCTCCCTCATTTCTATCTATCGGCATAACCGACTGCTGCGCTCTGCAAACGACTTTCGACTAACCTCTGCACTAATACGTACCTCCCACTCCCGACTCCAAGACTTCTCCCGCGCTACGCCAATCCTCTGGAATGCTGTACCCCAAGAAATTAGGACTATCCACAATTTGCATGGTTTCAGGCGCTCCCTCAAAACACATTTGTTCAGAGCGGCCTATCACATTCACTAATCAAAGTCATTCTATGTATTCTGTGTAAGTGTGTATGTGTGTGTGTGTCTCTAGCCCATTCACTATCTCCATCCCTCAGTCCCTTAAGATGGCTGGACCATCATTGTAAATGCACCATTGTATATAAACACCTATACTTTGTATCTCCCCCACCTCATTGTACATTGTAAGCTGTCACGAGCAGGGCGACTTATTTAGCTTAAATTATTGTATTGTTAACGTTGTTACTTATGACTTGTGTTCTTAAACTGCAAAACTGTAAAGCGATGCGTAATATGATGGCGCTATATAAATTAATATTATTATTATTAGGATTCCTCTGAGCTGCTCCCACCACCTTCCTGTTCCTCACGCCATGTTGGGTCTTGGACCTCATCATCTCCACTACCCTCTTCCAACACCTGCTCTTGGGTGGTCTGGCCAGCACCATGCTCAACAGAAACTGGCACCTGAGTCTCATCATCATCAGATGCGTTCTGCGGTGTGCTGACCATCGGCACTGTCTCACCCGCCTCTTCAGATTCAGAGAGACACAGCTGTTGCGCATCACTGCATACTCCCTCTTCACATTACAGAATGCTGCTTGGCTGGGCCCCTGTTTGCAAGCCAATAGATTCTGAAAACAGAAGCAGACACTCAGCTGGCTCCTGTACAGAACTCTCTGACTGCCTGGGCAATTTGCCAGGCGGTGAAGAGACAGATGGTTGCTCAACAGTGCTGTGGTCCTGAGAGGAGGTGGAAGCAATTGAAGTCGATGCATTGGCTGACATCCAAACAACAACGGCTTCAATTTGTTCTTCCCGCAGCAGGGGGTACTCCGAGCTCCTACAAAAGTGCGCATAAAGGAACGCTCACGGGGAAAACTGGTGGATGCTGTGTCACTGGGGGCCGCAGCAGCCACAGAATCCCCACGTCCTCTCCCTGAAGAAACTCCACGGCCACGACCACGTGCCTTACTCCCTGCCTTCTTCATCTTGGTAGATTGATAAAGAAAGTCTGAAAAGTTATAAGGTCTAAGTGTGGTTATTCCGCAGAGACTGCAGTGAACACTGCACACAACTGTTCACTACCCAATGCGTCTCAGCAGGAAGGCAGTCTGTGCGTCAAAACAAAGGCGCAAGCATACATCCATGTACCCTGTTTATAAAGCTATATAAAAAAAATTATGTAGTAGTGACGCACACTTTATTGAGGTACAGTATTACATCGCCATTCACCATCTGTGGCTATGCAGTCTCATCTATATATACCTTATCTATCCGTTGTCATGCTTGCAAGTCGACAGTCAGCCATAAATAGCAATTTTCACTCTGCACTATGCACTTTTTAAAGGTTATGTTTGTTAATAAAAATGATTATTGCCACATATTATGAGTATTACATGATGGAAATTGTATAATTTTGTATAAACTGTTTAGTGACATTATTCAGCAAATTGAACATTTTAGTAATATCACAGATAACTTGTAATGCTGATGATGTTTTGAAGTCAGACATTCATTGTCTATACAATAAAAATGGTGTACATACTGTTACTTATCCATCATTAATGGATTCAGATATGTACTTGTATGCTTTTATGTACAACCGTATAGCAGATTCCTTAACTAATTTATTTTGTGGTTTGCATTGCTGTTCAACATGTTAATGTATGTGTTTATGTTTGTCAATTCTTTATTTATCTAGATATTAGTTTAAATGAAATCATCATCTTATGGTAGTAAAGGTTATATTTCTCTTGTTTGAAGTATAGACATTTAAAATTGACAGGTAACAAGGAAATTACTTGATCTAGTATTTAAACATCCTCCTTGACCCTTGGCTCCAACACCGCCAGTTGTTGCTCGGAAGTGCTGTTAGCACAGTCAACACTTGCTCCTGTGTTACTGGGGTTCAGTAATGTCAGCTGTTCCCCTGCTGTGTGTACGTCAAAAAGTCCTGCTGCCTCCACCCTGTTGTCTTCTCATCCCTGGGCTCCAACACCGCCAGTTGTTGCTCGGAAGTGCTGTTAGCACAGTCAACACTTGCTCCTGTGTTACTGGGGTTCAGTAATGTCAGCTGGTCCTCGGTTGTGCCATTGGCTCTTTTCCTTCTGCTGCCCCTCCGGGTTCCAGTACCGTCAGCTGGTTCTCCGCAGTGCCTTTGGCCTAGGTGCCTCCATCTCGGTATCCGAGTTCCAGCAACGTCTGCTGGTCCTTGGTAGTGCTTTGGAGCACAGGTACCTCCTGCTTAGTAACCGTGTCCCTGTAACGTCAGCTGGTCCTCGGTTGTGCCATTGGCTCTTTTCCTTCTGCTGCCCCTCCGGGTTCCAGTACCGTCAGCTGGTTCTCCGCAGTGCCTTTGGCCTAGGTGCCTCCATCTCGGTATCCGAGTTCCAGCAACGTCTGCTGGTCCTTGGTAGTGCTTTGGAGCACAGGTACCTCCTGCTTAGTAACCGTGTCCCTGTAACGTCAGCTGGTCCTCGGTTGTGCCATTGGCTCTTTTCCTTCTGCTGCCCCTCTGGGTTCCAGTACCGTCAGCTGGTTCTCCGCAGTGCCTTTGGCCTAGGTGCCTCCATCTCGGTATCCGAGTTCCAGCAACGTCTGCTGGTCCTTGGTAGTGCTTTGGAGCACAGGTACCTCCTGCTTAGTAACCGTGTCCCTGTAACGTCAGCTGGTCCTCGGTTGTGCCATTGGCTCTTTTCCTTCTGCTGCCCCTCCGGGTTCCAGTACCGTCAGCTGGTTCTCCGCAGTGCCTTTGGCCTAGGTGCCTCCATCTCGGTATCCGAGTTCCAGCAACGTCTGCTGGTCCTTGGTAGTGCTTTGGAGCACAGGTACCTCCTGCTTAGTAACCGTGTCCCTGTAACGTCAGCTGGTCCTCGGTTGTGCCATTGGCTCTTTTCCTTCTGCTGCCCCTCCGGGTTCCAGTACCGTCAGCTGGTTCTCCGCAGTGCCTTTGGCCTAGGTGCCTCCATCTCGGTATCCGAGTTCCAGCAACGTCTGCTGGTCCTTGGTAGTGCTTTGGAGCACAGGTACCTCCTGCTTAGTAACCGTGTCCCTGTAACGTCAGCTGGTCCTCGGTTGTGCCATTGGCTCTTTTCCTTCTGCTGCCCCATCCGGGTTCCAGTACCGTCAGCTGGTTCTCCGCAGTGCCTTTGGCCTAGGTGCCTCCATCTCGGTATCCGAGTTCCAGCAACGTCTGCTGGTCCTTGGTAGTGCTTTGGAGCACAGGTACCTCCTGCTTAGTAACCGTGTCCCTGTAACGTCAGCTGGTCCTCGGTTGTGCCATTGGCTCTTTTCCTTCTGCTGCCCCTCCTGGGTTCCAGTACCGTCAGCTGGTTCTCCGCAGTGCCTTTGGCCTAGGTGCCTCCATCTCGGTATCCGAGTTCCAGCAACGTCTGCTGGTCCTTGGTAGTGCTTTGGAGCACAGGTACCTCCTGCTTAGTAACCGTGTCCCTGTAACGTCAGCTGGTCCTCGGTTGTGCCTTTGGGCTCTTTTCCTTCTGCTGCCCCTCCGGTTCCAGTACCGTCAGCTGGTTCTCCGCAGTGCCTTTGGCCTAGGTGCCTCCATCTCGGTATCCGAGTTCCAGCAACGTCTGCTGGTCCTTGGTAGTGCTTTGGAGCACAGGTACCTCCTGCTTAGTAACCGTGTCCCAGTAACGTCAGCTGGTCCTCGGTTGTGCCATTGGCTCTTTTCCTTCTGCTGCCCCTCCGGTTCCAGTACCGTCAGCTGGTTCCTCCGCGTGCCTTTGGCCTAGGTCCTCCATTCGGTATCCGAGTTTCCAGCAACGTTCTGCTGGTCCTTGGTATGCTTGGAGCACAGGTACCTCCTGCTTAGTAACCGTGTCCCAGTAACGTCAGCTGGTCCTCGGTTGTGCCATTGGCTCTTTTCCTTCTGCTGCCCCTCCGTGTTCCAGCACAGTCAGCTGGTCCTCGTTACTTGCATTGGCTCTTGTACCTTCTGCTACATTTACAAATTGAAGATTTTTTAAATGTTTTTTTGGGTAATCACTCTGGATCTCCAACAATGAAGACGATGACCCTGATGACCACCCCGAAGAAGATGACGACCACAAGGACGACGAGCATCAAGCCAACCAGCCTAAACACCATCACAAAGAAGAAATAAAAGATTACCCAACAGGACTAAGAAGGTTAAGACAAACTACAAGATACAGAACAAGAGACTTAAGAACAATAAGCAGAAGAACATGAAGATAATAAACCAAAATGAAGACTAAGCAGTGTATGGGGGTGAGTCCGTTCCTCCTCGTGGTGCCCCTGGAAAATGCCTGCTGCTGCAGGCTAAACTGAACACGGACAAATACTGTTGTAATTTAAATCTTTTGTGACAGCAAGAACGGAAGGATGAAAAATTCATACTTTGACAGATTACAAGTACAGGAATCTCTGTCACAAATAAGAATATGATGAAGAAGATGAAGTACAATATGAAGAATAATAGTTGAATAAGAAGAATATGAGTAATGTTAACAAAAAGATGAATAGCAAGAAGTTTAAGAAGAAGATAAAGAAGGTGAAGATGAAGAATAATTTGATGAAAAAGATGATGCTACTGAAGATTATGAAGGAGAAAGTGTGTCTAAAGTTAAAAAGGTGAAGAGCATGGAAGTTGTGAAATATACATATTTGCCAAAATAGAAAAAACGTAAACATTGTCAATTTCTTCGTCAATCCGAACATCTTTAAAAAAAAAAAAAATATTTATGCTATTCCATTTGATTGGGTTAAACATCTATGCCTTTAATGTCTCCTCAACCTTCCCCAATACATTCTACATTACTCTTTGTTGTTTTCCTTCATGTACAATTAACCAACAAGGCAAGAATGGGGTTTTTTTAATTCCGATATTTTGCTCCCATAGACTTACATTGGATTTTCGGTATCGGTATCGGGTATCGCCGATATTTTTGGGGTATCGGCGATACCATTCCGATTCCGATACTTTTGGATATCGGAAAGTATCGCTCAACTCTACTTAAGAGGTGGGTTTTCAGGTTCCGTCTGAAGGATCCGAATGTGGTTGGTAGTCGGACGTGTTGAGGCAAAAAATTCCAGAGGATGGGGGATATTCGGGAGAAGTCTTGGAGGCGGTTGGGTGAGGAGCGAATAAGTGTGGAGGAGAGAAGGAGGTCTTGGGAGGATCGGAGATTACGTGAGGGAAGGTATCGGGAGATTAGTTCAGATACATATGGGGAGACAGGTTATAGATGGCCTTGTAGGTCAGTATCAGTAATTTGAACTGGATACGCTGAGGGAATGGGTGCCAGTGAAGAGATTTGCAGAGGGGAGAAACAGAGGAGTAGCGATGAGAGAGATGAATTAGTCGGGCAGTCGAGTTAAGGATGGACTGGAGAGGTGCAAGAGTGTTAGCAGGGAGGCCACAGAAAAGGATGTTGCAGTAGTAGAGGCAGGAGATAATGAGGGCATGCTCAATCATTTTAGTAGATTGAGGGTTGAAGAAAGGATGAATTCTGAAAATATTTTTGAGCTGAAGGTGACAGGAGGTAGAAAGAGCTTGGATGTGTGGTTTGAAGGACAGGGCAGAGTCAAGGGTTACTCCGATGCAGCGGACTTCCGGTATGGGGGAAAGAATGATGTCGTTAATTGTGATAGAAAGGTCAGGTAAGGAAGATCTCTGAGATGGGAAAGAGGATGAGTTCAGATTTGTCCACATTGAGTTTGAGTAAGAGGGAGGAGAAGGAGGATATGGATGATAGACACTCTGGGATTCTGGACAGCAGAGAGGTGATGTCTGGGCCAGAAAGGTAGATCTGAGTGTCATCAGCATAAAGGTGCTACTGGAATCCGTGGGACTTTGAGTTCCCCAGGCCAAGTGTATAGATTGAGAAGAGTAGGGGTCCAAGAAGAGAGCCTTTGGGGACTCCAACAGAAAGAGGGTGGGACGAGGAGGAAGTGTGGGAGTGGGAGACACTGAATGTGCGGTTGGAAAGGTATGAGGAGATCCAGGATAGGGCGATGTCCTTGATGCCAAAGGAGGAGAGGATCTGTAGTAGAAGGCAGTGGTCAACTGTGTCAAAAGCAGAGGACATGTCTAGAAGCAGGAGTGTAGAGTATTGTCTGTTCGCTTTGGCTGTAACTAGGTCATTAGTAACTTTGGTCAAGGCTGTCTCAGTGGAGTGAGGGTGCAGAATCTAGATTGTACATTGTCAAAGAGCAAGTTAGATGAGAGGTGGTAGGAAAGTTCAGCGTGAACGTGCAGCTGCATGAGTTTGGAAGCAAATGGGAGCAGCAATATTGGGCGATAGCTTGACATAGCGGTTGGGTCGAGGGCTGGCTTTTTAAGGAAAGGCGTGATTGTGACATGTTTGAAAGCAGAAGGGAAGGTACCAGAAGTAGTGATAGGTTGAAGAGGTGGGTTGGGGATGGGATAAGAGTGGTGGTGAGATTGGGGAGGAGGTGGGATGAGATGGGGTCAAGTGCACAGGTTGTGAGGTGCGATTTGGAGAGGAGACAATTAAGCTTCCCTTCGGTGATGTTGGAGAGGGAGGTTATGGGGTTTGGACACTGGTCTGGTAACAAAGGGGTTGTGGTGGTTGAATAATGAAGACTTGCCTTGTTTGGTCGATCTTATTTTTGAAGTGTGTGGCAAAGTCCTCAGCAGAGATGAGGGAGGTAGGAGGGGGCAGTGGTGGGCAGAGGAGGGAGTTAAAAGTTTTGAATAACTGTTTGGGGTTGTAGGATAGGAAAGATACGAGGGTTGTGAAGTAGGCCTGTTTAGCATAGGTGAGGGCAGATTTGAAAGAGAGTGTTGATTGTTTGAGTGTAGTGAAGTCGTCTTGCGAATTTGTTTTCTTTCAACGTCATTCTTCAATCCTGAACACTTGCCAGAGCTTTTTAGTGGTGTTATTGTGCCAGGGTTGTCTGTTGGTACGTTAAACTCTGCCATGAATGAGAGGGGTGACCGTATCAATAGCTGATGTGAGGGTGGCATTGTAGAAAGCAGTGGCAGTGTCTGTGTCGTGGAGTGAGGATATGGATGCCAGTGGTAGAATAGAGTCAGAGAGCGTGTGGGTGTCTAGATGTGTGAGGTTTCTGTGGGGGTGCGCACGTTGCTGGACATGGGTGACAGGAGAGGAGGACAGGGAAGAGAAAGTGAGTAGATGGTGATCGGATAGAAGGAGAGGGGAGGTAGTGAAGTTAGATAGAGAGCAGAGGCAGGTGAAGACCAGGTCTAATGTATGTCCGTCTGTGTGGGTGGCTGAGGAGGACCACTGAGTAAGTCCAAAGGATGAAGTAAGGGACAGGAGTTTGGAGGCTGCTGACTGAAGGGTATCAGTGGGGATGGTGAAGTCACCCATGATGATAGTGGGGATGTCAGTGGAAAGAAAGTGCAGAAGCCAGGTAGAGAATTGGTCAATGAAGGCAGTGGTCGGCCCGGAGGTCAGTATATGACAGCCACTTGGAGGTTGGAGGGACAGTAGATGTGAAGAGAGTGGACTTCAAAAGAGGGGAGGATTAGGGAGTGAAGAGGTGGGATTGGGTTAAAGGTGCAGTTAGAATAAAGGAGAAGACCCACTCCTCCACCATGTCTGTTGCCAGGGCGAGGAGTGTGGGTGAGGTGGAGGCCGCCGTGACACAGCGCAGCAGGGGAGGCGGTGTCAGAGGGTTTCAGCCATGTTTCTGTAAGGTGAGGAAGGCAAGATTGCGAGAGAGAAAGAGGTCATGAATCACATGAAGCTTATTGCAGATGGAGCAGGCATTCCAGAGTGCTCCAGAGAGAGGGAGCAGGGGGGTGGGTGTCAATGGCACGGGTTTTAAGTTGGAAAGATTGCGATAGTTCTTATTAGATAGGGAGCAGTAGTAAGGGGTAGTAATGGAGGTATGAGCTGTGGGGGTCCAGGATTGGGAGATATGTCACCAGCAGTGAGGAGAAGAAGAGAAAGGGAGAGCAGGTGGGAAAAGGAGAGTGGACTGCTTGTTTTATGTTTTATTAGGACAGATTTGAGGTTGAGGAGCAGGTCAGCAGAAGAAGTCAGGTGGGGAGGTAAGAGGGAAGGGGAGATGATTATTTGGTTAGAGGGTGCTGGGGTTTGGGGATAGCGAATGAGAGTGAGGATTAATGGAGCAAACACTGTGAGGGCATATGTAAACATGGTGAAGGGATAAGATGGGTAAATAGAAAAGACAGGTTCAAGTAATAAGTGCTTACTCAGCAGACATACCCAAAAGAGACATAGTGTGGGGTCCTGACTCCTGCCGTGACTAACAGCCATGGAAATAACTGCAGATTCTTGATACTTTTGCTGCAGTGGTATTTCTGCTGCAGAAATACGCGTGCCTGACCCCACACGTGTGCCCCCTTAGGCTGCTACTGAATATATAGGACTGAGTAGAGGATCAGGTGAGAGGGATTGTGGGAGCTGGTTTGGGATAAATTAGCAGCTGCCCAGAACACCAGGGGAGATTACACAATCAAAGGCACAGGGCTTGGCTACATCCATATGCTGGTAACACCTTGCACCTGATAGCATCTCTACGGGCCCCAGCATGGCTATACAGCACTAAGTATTCAGTACAATGCAACAAATGAATTTAGCAAACATTCAGCAGGCACTGTTATATACCATTAAAGGAAATGTTGCACAGTGGTAAAAATCAGATGACAGCAAGCAGGGATTTTAGCAGAGATTGTACCTGTGTGAAGAGAGGAGGTGCATGTTAATTCTCAGCCATTGAAATTAGAGATGAACGACTTTGCCTTTTTTAGGGTTGAGTCGGGTTTCGGACCACCCGACTTTTGCAAAAGTAAAGTCGAGTCGAACGAAATCGTCCGACTATCGGAAAAAGTCGAAGGTCCGACTGAAACTGAGGAGAGTAACTGATTACATAAATTTTTGTACTGATACTGTAGTACCAGTTAAAAAGATTCAATGTTATGCAAATAACAAGCCTTGGATTATAAAAGAATTGAAATACTTACTAAATCAGAAAAATGGCATTTAAAATGAAGGATACTAAGAAACTGAAATTGATACAAAGGGACTTAACAGGGAAAATTAAGAATGCCCGTGAGGCGATCCGAATTAAATTAGAAAGTAAACTATCACACAATTCCAAGGAGGTGTGGTCGGGCATGAAGTAGTTAACTGGGTTTAAGGCAAGGCCGGAGTGTGGGGAAGTGGATCTGCCCATGGCTAATGAAATGAACGAGTTTTTCAACAGATTTACCAACACACGTGCTGCGTCATCAGGAATGAGGGATGGAGCTGAGGAACGATCGGCAGCATTGACTTTGGGTGATGAACTGTCTGCTTTCACTGTCTCCCCAAGGGATGTGAGGAAACAGTTTCGTAATCTAGTCATTGGCAAAGCAGCTGGGCCTGATGGCCTCAGTCCGTGTGTCCTAAAAGTGTGTGCAAACCAACTGTGTAATGTCTTTCAGCACCTGTTTAACAGGAGCCTACAATCACAGAGAATACCAGTGCTGTGGAAGACCCCCTGCCTGGTGCCAGTTCCCAAGATCAACTCTCCAACTTCCCTACCCGACTATCGTCCAATGGCATTAACATCGCATGCTATGAAATCGTTGGAGAGAATAGTACTTGCCTACTTGTGCCTGAAGGTGAGGGCCTACACTGACCCCCTGCAGTTTGCGTACCAGTAGAGATTGGGGGTGGATGATGCGGTAGTGTCTCTGCTACATACAATGCATTCGTTCTTGGACAATGATGGCACTGCAGTGCGTGCTATGTTCTTTGACTTCTCTAGTGCTTTCAATACCTTACAGCCGCCCTTATTACGAAATAAGTTGACTGCTATGGCGGTAGATGAGGGGATGGTGAACTGGATAAGTGACTACCTGACGGACAGGCCGCAGTTTGTAAGGATGGGGGAGGTGGTATCTGGCAGTGTACGGAGCAGCGTGGGAGCCCCTCAGGGTACAGTGTTGTCGCCCTTCATCTTCACATTGTATACAGCTGACTTTCAGTATAAATCCGAGTTCTGTCAACTGCAAAAATTCTCAGATGACTCAGTGATTGTAGGGGGCACTGTGAGGGACCGGGGGGAGGAGGAATATAGCAGGGTGGTTTCTGACTTTGTGGATTGGTGTCAGACTAACTGTCTAGAACTAAATGTGAAGAAAACCAAGGAGATGGTGGTGAGTTATAGAAGGAAAAAGGATGATTACTTACTGATCACTATTGCTGGCCAGGAGGTGGAGATGGTTGAGAGCTACAAATATTTTGGGGTTCACCTTGACAGAAAACTTGATTGGAGGTGTCATACAGAGAAGGTTTACAAGAAGGGAATGAGCAGACTGTACTTTCTGCGGAAGTTCAGGTCTTTCAATGTGGGCAGTAAAATGCTGGAAATGTTCTTCCAGTCCGTTGTAGAAAGCGCCATCTTTTTTGCTATCATTTGCTGGGGCAGTAGTGTGCGAGTAGCTGATGTTAATAAGCTCAACAAACTTATCAAGAAGGCAAGTGCAGCTGTTGGCCTCCATCTTGACTCTTTTGAGGAAGTAGTGGAGGATAGGATTCATAGCAGGGCTATAATGTAGTGGAGGATAGGATTCATAGCAGGGCTATAATGAAAAATAATACACACACACTATACGAGCAGTTCTTGAAGCAGAAGAGCACATTCAGCAGCTGTCTAATCCTTCCAAGGTGCAAGAAGGAGAAATTCAGGAAATTGTTTGTGCCTACCGCTATGGGGATGTATAACAATTCACTAAGGGTGAAAGATGGCTACGACCTAGGACTGGCGCACTAATGGAAATGATTAGATATTTGTGTACCTTTGTTTGCTACGTATTGTGGTTAGTCATGTGCAAGATCTGTGTCTAGTAATTACTCTATGTAATGCTGTTTGTAATGTTTTGTTTGTAATGCTGTTGTAACGCTGCTGTGATACCATAATTTCCCTCCGGATCAATAAAGTGTATCGTATCGTAAACACAAAACCCAATGCAAGTCAATGGGGAAGCAAAGTCGGCAGGGAGTGGAGGACAGTAAACACACCTACAGTGCCCATTTCAATGCCAATGACATCAATTCTTATTACTTAAGCTTGTCAACCTTAATTTACTTTATAATAACAGTAACGCATTGAAAACTGGGGGTTATTTGGCTACAGTTGTGGGGAGGCAGGGCTGGCTCCAGGTTTTCGTGGGCCCCGGGCCAAAGAGTCTCAGTGGGCCCCTTTAACACATACCACAATTCATGATGCTCCGATACAGCACAGAAATATAGGTATAGTACAATGTATGTATATACAATGCCAAATACTTCACTTCTTACATTACATGACTGATATATATTTTAAATTCTACAATAGCTCAAAAACCGGACAATATATTCCTCCATACAGTATTATGGCCACCACATAGTGCGCCATACAGAATAATGAGCCCAATATATTGCTCCATACATAATTGGTCCCATATAATGTTCCATGCAGTTTATGATGAGCTCCACATAATGCTCCAGTATATGATGGGCCCCATGGATGATGCTCCAGTGTATGATGGGCCTATATAATGTTCCATATATAATGGGCCCCATATAATGCTCCAGTGTATAATGGGCCCGTATGTGATGCTCCAGTGTATGATGGGCCTCATTTATAATGCTCCAGTGTATGATGGACCCCATTGATGATGCTCCTGTGTATGATGGGCCTATATAATGCTCCATATATAATGGGCCCCATATGATGCTCCAGTATATGATGGGCCCCATGGATGATGCTCCAGTGTATGATGGGCCCCATTTATAATGCTACAGTGTATGATGGGCCCCATATATAATGCTACAGCTTATAATGGGCCCTATCTATGATGCCCAAGTGTATGATGGGCCCCATATATAATTCTCCAGTGTATAATGCTCCCCATATATTGCTCCAAACATTTAATAAAATGAAATACCACCATCCGAACTATTTCTTTGATGGGGCGGTCAAGAAAGAGGAACCCATGTGCATTCTGTCGATTGACGCAGAAAAGGCTTTCCACAGGGTGCACTGGGATTTTATATTTCAAACGTTAGAAGGAATTGGCTTAAAAAAACTATGCTTCGTAGAATTTATGCCCTGTACTCATCTCCCAGTGCTCAAGTTAAAATGAATGGCGCACTTTCAAACACATTTTTAATTTGGAATGGCACGAGGCAAGGCTGTCCTCTTTCACCCTTGCTTTATATACTCACTATGGAACATCTAGCAACAGCGATATGGAATAATCCCTCCATTAGAGGCATAAAAGCCCAATCAGAAGAGCACAAACTGGCACTTTTTGCAGATGATGTCCTATTGTATGTCTCTTCCCCAACTATAAGTCTCCAAAATAATATCTCAGAATTACATAGATTTGGTCGTCTGAGCAATTTCAAAATTAATACCCACAAATCGGAGATTCTCAATATCTCAATCCAACCAAGTGAGGTGGAGAGGTTGGCAGCTTCATTTCCCTTTAAGTGGTGTTCAGATTCTCTTACCTATCTAGGAATAAAAATCACCGCCAAAGTATCTAATCTTTATGAAGCAAACTTTAAGACAGCTTTACATAAAGCTGAGTTATACTTAGAAAAATGACATAAACTATCTTTATCTTGGTTTGGAAGAGTGAGCGCTATTAAAATGGATCTATTACCCAGTCTCCTATATTATTTCCAAGCAATCCCCTTGTATTTACCTGCCTCCTTTTTCTCACATCTTAAAAAAGCAATTACTCGTTTTGTTTGGTCACAAAAACGAGCACGTAATTCATACTTTTTGTTAATAGATCGAAGCAAGTATGGGGAATAGGTCTGCCAGATTTTGCTAAGTATAGTCAAGCAGCAATTGGTACATGTATTTTAGATCTGTTTCATAATAAAAACAACAAAAAATGAGTTATATTAGAAAAAGATCTTAATGGACGTGACTCCCGTATAGTTATTTGGTCCCTGACGGAAGAACGGGATATACCTTTACCCTTCCTCACCAAAAACATGATATCATTTATCAAAAGAGGGAGTCGAGAGCTGGGAGTCTGTTCGTCTCCTGGCCCCCTAACTCCTATATATGACAATCCATCCTTTCCTGTAGGATTAAAAAGAGACACTAATCTACATAAAACTAGAGCTTTATGCCCCATAGTCCATGATTATGTTACAAGGACAGGAATGAGGTCTCTCCAGGACATTTTTCGGGAAAAGGAGCCGCCAACAGGTGCATGGTTCTTTTATGAACAAATAAAGATTTTTATTATTAAATTAGCCAAACAATCCGATCCATACAGAATATTATCTCAGTTTGAGACTCTTTGTTTATCAAAAAACTCTATAGATCACATAGATCTCACTATCTCTTTATTATACAAAACCAAGAAGGGCAGACCCCATCGAGAGATTTCAAAGCATTTTTTTCAAAATGGGAGATTGATTTGGGTAGACGCTTATCAGTTGAAGAAAGAACAAAGATTCTCTTATGCACATTCAGGTCATCGCTCTGTTCGACATCACAGGAGAGGAGCTACAAAATCTTGTCGAGGTGGTACAGATGCCCATCAGATTTAAACTTAATTTATCCAACAACCCCGAATACGTGCTGGAGATGCTTAAAAGATAGAGGTTCATTTGTACACATTTGGTGGCACTGCCCACTCATACAGAAACTGTGGCTAGCATCCTTTGATCTCTGCAACAAGCTGTCTATAACCAAAATTACACCCACAATGGAGGTGGCCTTGCTGTCCTTGTGAAGTTCCTCGATTTTTAGATTTAAGAAAGGTCTTCTTAGACATATTCTCACTGCTACCAGGAACGTGATTACTTGATTTTGGAAACAGGAAAAGGTTCCCTCATGTTCTGAATTGGTGATGGAACTCAACGACATATATAGAATGAGACAGCTGATAGGACAACTGAATGGTACCACAGTAAAGGTATATAACACTTGGGCCCCCTGGGTTTTGTTTAGAGAATCATAGGAATTGGTGTTAGGGTTCAAGTTCCCGCTGCTGCACAAGGGGAGTCTCAAACCAGTCCCGCTGCGCTCCCCCATCCATCTCCAGCCGCAGTGGAGCCTGCTCAGCAAAGACGTCGGTCCCAGCGTCTCGCCCGGTCTATTACTGTGCAGAGAATTGCTGCTGCCTCTCCAGGTTCTGCTATAGTAGCCAGTACTGGTCAGCAGCGAGCAGACGTCTTTAGGACTAAGTCCTGCGTTTCCCCTTCTGAGCATGCCCAGGGTAAGATCTCTCATTGGAGATCAGGGTCACATGCTCAGGTACTGCAGCAGCTCCTATTGGTCTGCCAGGAAGGTCCTGAAACTACATGTGTTCTGAACAGTTTCTCATTGGTCCTTTTCTGGCAGGCCCTGTAGTTACATCTATAAAAGGGTTGTATGGCCATGCGGCCATGCGCTAGTATCAATTGCAAAATGTGCTTTGCACCAGTGTGATCATGCACGCATGTGGTTAGGGCTCGGCTGAAATAAGCCTCTAGAATACCGGCACCTCCGGTGAGGAGATTTGTATGCACGTGTTCAGGGCCTGGCTGAAATAAGCCCCTAAAATACCGGCTTCCCGGGTGAGGAGATTGCTTGTTTGCGTTGCTGAATGCATGATCATGGACTGCTATCCGCACAGCAGTTATCTGTGTATCACTGTGGTGTTAATAGGACACAGTCTCTATTTCTGCGTCTCTACCTCAGCGACTCTGTGGTGTAACAGAGTTCGCTTATACTGCCATATAGTGCTACAGCATCTATGTCTGCGACTCTGTGAAGTAACAGAGTTCGCTTATACCGCCATCTTACTAGCAGCAGGATCTGCCTGCACGGTGGACCCCGGGCTACGAACGCACCTATTATTTATATTTATTTTGTGCGTTCCGTCAGCCCTAACAATTGGACTCTTGGTTGATAGACCCATAGGTGATGGGTCATATGAGTTTACCTACTGGATGGAGCAACATTTCCTACCCAACTCCTTAAATTCCTCCCCCCTCCCCCTTTTCTTTCTTTATTTTTTTTTCTTTTCCCTTCTTTCCCCCTTGTTTCTTCTCTATTCTTCTTTCTTTTGTAGACCTAGAGTCTTAGTCTAGATACTTTCTTCTTTAAAATTTATAAACAAAGTAATACTGATATTAAATGCCCACATGAGCAAACACCTCAGGCGCTCATCCAACATTTGTTTTATTTGTATGACTTTCTGGGCAAAAGTTATAGTTGCTATATAATTTTTTTTTTGCATGTGATAGTAGAAGAGGTATGTTCTTTTCTCTTCCTGTTATTAATGGTTGATGTGTATAAATACCTAAATAAACTTGATTTACACAAAAAAAGGAAATGCCTCTCCTGCCTGGGCACTGCTCTACTCTGGACTCCTCAGCGTTGCCATCTTCCAGCTCTCTGCACTGTGACTGTTCAGGCAGAGGGCGCACAGACATGACGTCATCACGCTCTCTGACCTGAATGTTACTGACAGGAAATGCAGAAGAAGTAACAGCGGTGGAGCAGGGAGAGGTAAGTATTGCAAGTGCTGGGGCCCTGAGGAAGCAGGGGAGTCCCAGTCGTGGGCGCCGGCACTGGCACAGGGTCCCTCATAGTACGCCGGTGTCTCTAACGGCAAGTGTGCCCCCGCACACTCGTAAGGGCGCCGGCACTTGCCCGGGTGCGCCAGGTGGTGACGCCGGCCCTGGGGGGGTACAGCCCAGTTAGGGAGGTGGAAAAACTGGCATATGTTGAGGTGTAGGCAGGACGTTCAGCAGCTGCAAATGGAGGAATTGGAGAAGTCGGAGGAAGAGGAGGACAAAGTGAGCCATTTTGCTGGCAACCTATGTGTCATCAGGGGAAAGTGGTACAAAATCCTTTGGAACCCAGGCATGGTTCATATTAATGAAGGTGAGATCACCAACATTTTTGGTCGACAGCCAGGTCCTTCTTTCTGTCAAGATTGATCCAGCAGCACTGAAGACTCTTTTTGATAGCACACTACCAGCAGGGCAAGTGAGCTCCTGTAAGGCATATTGTGCCAATTCAGGCCAGGTGTCCAGTCTACCGACCCAGTAGTCAAAGGGGAATGAACTGTGAGGGAGAACAATGATAGGGGAGGAGAGGTAATTTTGAACCATAGTTGACAACTGCTGTCTCCTGTCTGTTGCAATCGATTCAGTATTAACAGTCGTGTGAGCGGTACTCGAGAAATCAGTCCACAACATGGTCATGAAACGCCTGTTTCCATTGCCACTTCAGCTGTGTGCATCACGAACACCTCTTCCATTTGGCCCAGTACGGCTGGTGGTAGAACCTGCACTGCTGCTGTGTGCTGGGAATGCCTCTAACAAATGTTTTACAAGAGTTGCTTATTTGTTCACCAATATTAGCTCTAGGTTCTCCTGTGGCATGATGTTTTGTAATTTGCCTTTATAGCGTGGATCGAGGATGCTGGCCAACCAGTAGTCGTCATCCTTTATCATTTTGGCAATGCGGGGGTCACTTTTTAGAATCTGCAAGACATAATCACACATGTGGGCCAATGTTCTAGGTGTCAATGATGCAATGCCAGTGGTGGGTGGAGGAGCACTTTCTGCCAAATCCACATCCCTCCAGTCACGCACAAACCCTGTACCTGACCTTGGCAAGCCAACATTTTCTCTTGCCCCATGAGAAGCATCCTCCTCCTCTTCCTTTTCTTCTTCCACCTCATCCAGGACAGTTCCCTGAGCAGACAATGGCTGACTGTCATCAAGGCTTACCTCCTCCTCCTCCTCTTCCTCCTCCGCTGCAGATGCCTGATCCATAATGTGCGTCAAAGTTTGCATGAGCAGATGCATAAGTGGGATGCTCATGCTTATGATGGCGTCGTCTGCGCTTACCAGCCGTGTGCATTCCTTAAAACACTGAAGGACTTTACAGAGGTCTTTCAGCTTTGACCACTGCACTCCCGACAACTCGATGTCTGCCCTCAAACTGCCTGCCTGTGTATCCTCCCACAAATGCATTACAGCCTGCCTCTGTTTGCACAGCCTCTCAACCATGTGCATGGTGGAGTTCCACCTTGTTGCAACGTCTATGATTAGGTGGGGTTTGGGGAGGTGGAGCGATCACTGCAGCCTCTGCATACGACTGGAGTCTAAGGGCGAGCGACGGATGTGCGCGCACAGTCTTCACACCTTATGGAGCAGGGCTGTTAATTCCGGATAATTATTTAAGAAGCACTGCACCACCAGGTTCAAGGTGTGAGCCAGGCAAGGTATGTGTCTGAGTTTTGCCAGGGCTATTACGGCCATTATCATTGATTACCTTGCCTGGCTCAAGATGTAGACTGCCCAGCCATGACTAGGGGCGAATGCCTACAGCCAACTGTTGCCTATACCATGGGCTAGGCAGCACTGTCCCACCTCCGCTGTCCCCTGTGGACCCTGCATCCACCACATTAACCCAGTGCGCAGTGATGGACACGTAACGGCCCTGGCCATGCCTACTGGCCCATGCATCTGTTGTGAGGTGCACCTTTCTACTCACTGATTTTTTGAGTGCATGGACAATGCGGTCTTTCATGCAGGTGGAGGGCAGGGATGGCTTTTCTAGAAAAGAAGTGCTGACTGGGTAGGTCATAGCATGGGACAGCGTAGGCCACGAGCTCTCGGAACGCTGCGCTTTCAACCAAACGGAAGGGCATCATCTCTAATGAGATCAGTTTGGCAATGTAGGCGCTCAAAGCCAGTGAACGCGGATGAGAGGATGAGTACTTTCTTGTCCTACTCAGAGTGTCTGCTAGGGTGAGCTGGAATGGAGAGCTGCATATGGGGGTCTGCTTTGGCCTTGCGACGACACCTCAATATTTCTTGCTGGTGGTGTGCTAACCGGTGGGCTTACAGTGGGGGAAGCGATGTAGCGTTGCTGGCTACCTTTAGTCGGAGCAGGTGCACATGTGCTACCTGAGGTTTTGTAGTCCGTCCATGCTTGCAAGTGCATGGTGTTTAAATGTCTAAGCATGCAACTGGTATTCAAATTTCGGAGATTTTTCCCTCGGCTAAAGGTCCTTCCGCACTTCTTACAGATAACCTTTGCCTCATCAATAGGATTTTGGTCAAAAAAGTGCCACACTGCACTCTTCCTACTATGGGATAAATTTTCAGGGCTTGCACACTGTGCTAATTTGATCGTCTGGCCAAGCTGTCCTGCAACTCTTTTTTTTCAACACATTTTTGGACTGCTACGGGCCTGCCAGATAACCGCAGCTGCGATGTCTATGCCTTCTGCGGATCCTCCTCCTCCTCTGAGCTATTGCCAGCGGCAGCCTCTTCCCCCAATGGATGCCAATCCGGGTCAACAACTGAGTCATCCATCACCTCCTCTTCAATTTCATCTGCTCCTTCCTCGTGTCACCGTGTAAGGTGGTATAGCATGCGGGAAGGGGCAACTGAGTTTCATCAGGGTCAGATTCTGGCTCAGTAAACTGCGAGGGCAATGTAGTGCTCTTGGTGAATGTACCAGTAGAATCATATAGCAGTGGCTGGGCATCGGTGCACTCCATGTCAGAATCATCTTGGACTGGGGAATTCAGGATTTGACTTGATAACCCAGGCATGGTATGTGAAAAGAGCTACAAAGAGTAATCTGAAGTGTGGCCTGCCGCATCCTTCACTTTTGGTGGGGTGTAGGACACAAGGAAAGGTGTTGTTCCTGACCAGGAGCCTGCACTGACGACTCAGTGCTTGCATTTTTTGAAAGTTCAGAAGAGGAGGCGATAGAGCTGGAGGCTGTTTCGGCAATGTAAGCCAAAACCTGTTCCTGATGCTCCGGCTTTAAAAGCGGTTTACCTACTCCCAGAAAAGAGAGCCTTCCAGGCCTTCCTGTCACGGGTGTATCGCCACGAAGATCGTCGCGATTTCACATTCTGACTTCTCGCAGCTGAGTTGTTGGTACTTTGTGTCTGTTGGCAGTGAGGGAGTTAATTCTACCTTTCTCTGTGCTTAGACTGGGTCCAGCCTCGCCCGGCTGCTGTGTATTAGGCACTAATTAGCTTCCTTCAAATACCTGCCATTCTGCTTAAGGAGTTGTCGGTGAAAGCATTCATTCAGACCAGCAGAGCGGATCGTTTCTGAGAAGACTTAAGCTAAGAGTGCCTGTTGTGGTTTATCCTCTCCTCGCTTATTGTTTATCTCCTTAACCTTTTGTGTTCCCTCTGTAGTTGAAGTTTTTGTATGCAAGGCAGTATTTACTTTACCCCTTGTCTGTCTCGTTTGTCTTATACTGTTGGTAAGCTGTGACCTGCCCATTCCCTGTGGTGGTAATCAGGGTCCTTCTCAGGACTAGATTACAGTGGTCAGGGATCTACAGGAGACAGGGTTACGCTGGCGGCCTGGACCTCTGTACCATTAACAGTACCTCCAGGTAGAGGGACTAGTCAGGACCCCAGTTTAGGGTCAGCATAGACCCCGGTCCACCTCTATCCTGAGACAGCGTGACACGTATACAGCATAGACCCACAATACATAGGATATGATGTCATGTAAGACAATGCTGGCAGATACTATGTATACATGTTGATATTTTCTATTATATGAAATATAGAATGTTGTCACACTAGATATATGTTACTGTCATAAAATATATCTGTTATACAGCGTGACATTTTCACCGACCACACTTAAGATTCTCCCCAGCTACCATGGATCCAGTAGCCCAGCTAGCTCAGCAGTTGCAGAGTTTGTCCATGGAGCTGACGGATGTTAAATCCAAGGTTTTGTACCCCCTGGAGCAAACCAGATCTGAACCTAACGTAGCTCTCCCGGACAGGTTCACTGGTGGGCGGGACAAAATTTTTACCTTCCGGGAGGCATGTAAATTATATTTTCGGCTACGGCCTCGGTCGTCGGGGAGTGAAGATCAGAGGGTGGGAATTGTCATCTCGCTCTTACAAGGGGACCCTCAATCCTGGCGTTCTCTCTTCCTCCGGGCTCCCCGGCTCTCCAGTCAGTAGATCGATTTTTTACAGCCCTGGGTGTCAGGATCCCGTCTGGGTTGGAGCCGATGTTACTGCAAACACTAGGAAAGCAGAGGCAGGTAGCGTAGTCAGAAGGCAGGCCGAGGTCGGTACACAGGGAAGCAGTGTTTGTAGCAGGGAAGCAGGCAAATAACATAGTCAGGTGGCAGCCGGAGGTCGGTACACAGGAGAGGCAGTTCGGTAGCAGAGGAGCAGGCAGATAACGTAGTCAGGTGGCAGCAGGAGGTCGGTACACAGGAGAGCAGTGTTTGTAACAGCAGGAACAGCAGGAGAAAGAGCTTGACTAAAGGCTGGAAGCACAATAATCTCGCAATGACACACCCACAGGGCCAGGTTTATATAGGGTGTGTAATTGGCAATCAGAGGCCCAATCAAGAGAGCACTAGGTGTAGCTGTCATGGGTGCATCGCCACGAAGATCGTCGCGATTGCACATTCTGACTTCTCACAGCTGAGCTGCTGTTTCTTTGTGTTTGGTAATGAGAGAGTTAATTTTACCTAGCTCTTTGCTAAGACTAGGTCCAGCCTCGCCCGGCTGCTTTTGATTATGTTCTAATTAGTTTCCTTTATATTCCTGCCAGTCTGGGTGTTAGACGCCGGTGAAAGCATTCATGTAGTCTAGCAGACTGGAGCGGTTCTGAGAATACTTAAGCTAAGAGCTCCTTAGTTGTTTTTACTCTTATAGCTTATAGTTTATCTCTGAGACCTTAGGTGTTCCTACTGTGTGTGAGTGTTGTATGTAAGACTTATTTACTTTATTTCTTGTCTTTCTGTATGTCTTTCTGTTCATTAACCGTTACCTGTTCATTCCCTTTGGTGGTAATCAGGGTCCTTCTTAGACTAGATTACAGTTGGCAGGGATTGATAGGAGACAGGGTTTACGCTGGTGGCCTGGACCTCTGTACCTTTAACAGTACCTCCAGGTAGAGGGATTAGTCAGGACCCCAGTTTAGGGTCAGCATAGACCCCGGTCACCCTCTAGCCGGAGACAGCGTATAACGGATTCAGTATTGACCCACTGGACATTCTGTCAGGTAATTCTATGTTATCATATATCTATGCGCATGTTATATAGTATGTTGCCCTTTTGATATAGATTACTGACATCACATATATATATCTGCTATACAGCGTGACAGTAGCCAATCAGGAAGAACAGTCAATGGTATCTGGGTTCAGCAAGGAACTTTGCAGCCAGCAGAATAGCTCAGATGGTAGAGCTGCTGGCCAGTGGACAAGAGGTACTGGGTTCGACTCCTGACAGTACTCCCCTCCTTCCAGGATGGCCTCTGGACATCTCAGGAGCTGGCTTATCCGGGTACCTTTGATGAAAGGCTCTTGTTAGTCTAGGAGCATGGACGTTGTCCCTTGGTTCCCATGAATTTTCCTCTGGTCCGTAACCCCTCCACTGCACCAGATACTGCAGTTTACCTCTGAATTTTCAGGAGTCCAGAATCTTATCCACAATGTATTCCTCTTCACCACGGATCCTTCTGGTGGAGGAGGTGGCTGAATTCTTCCTGGAAACGGGTTTTCACAGAAGGGTTTGAGCAAGGATATGTGAAACACTGGATGAATCTTTAGATTGTTGGGAAGTTTTAAACGAAAAGCAACCTGGTTAATTTTTGCAGAAATTTGAAAATGAATTTCTGACCCAATTTGGAGGATGGCACATGTGTCTTAAGGTTTTTAGTGGACAGCCAAACTTTGTCTCCAACCTGAAGAGCAGGGGGCACTCTCCGATGTTTATCTGCTGCTTCCTTATATTCTTCCTGGGTCTTGAGCAATATCTCTGATAATTCCTTCTGGGATTCCTGTAATTTTGTAAGCCTGTCATTAACAGCAGGAATGGGAGTGTTCACTGGCAGATTAGGGATAAATACTGGATGTACTCCATAATTAGCAAAAAATGGGGTTTGAGATGTAGCGCTATGTATGGAGTTGTTGTAGGCAAACTCTGCTGTTGGTAAATAGTCCACCCAGTCATCCTGAAGATAGGAAATGAAGCAACGGAGGTATTGCTCCAAAGTCTGGTTCGTTCTCTCCGTCTGGCCATTGGACTGAGGATGGAAAGCGGTAGAAAGATTCACCGTGACTCCCAAGGCTGTACAGAAACTCTTCCAAAATTTTGACGTAAACTGAACGCCTCTGTCAGACACCACGCTGTCAGGAATTCCATGTAACCTGAATACTTCTTTGATCATCAGTTCTGCAGTTTTTTCAGCAGTAGGAATTCCTTCAGTTGGAATAAAGTGGGCCATTTTTGTGAGTCGGTCCACTATGACAAGGATGACGGTCATCTGTTTGGAAGGGGGTAGTTCCACAATAAAATCCATGGAAATAGATCCCCAAGGCCTGGATGGAACTGGGAGTGGTTGCAAGAGTCCTAGAGGAGACGATCGTGGGGTCTTGTTTCGTGCGCATGTTAAACAGGTTGAAACATATTTCCTCACGTCCTTCCTACAATTAGGCCACCAAAAGAAACGAAGTAGTAAGTCTTGTGTTTTTGCAACTCCAGGATGTCCTGCCAGTTTAGAATCATGGACACTTTTGAGGACTTCAAGGCGAGAAGATTCAGGTACATATATTTGGTGTTTCTGCATCCAAAACCCCTCTTTGAATGAAAGATCGACAACTTCCGAAGGATGGTTAAGGAAAGAGTCCTCTTGATATCCATCTTTAATTCTATTACCTAGTCCTCTAGAGTGCAATATTCCCAAAAAATTTTTAGGGCCTAGAATTGTATCATCATTACTAGACCTCTCCTGAGGTTCCGAACACATCCTGGACAGGGCATCAGCCTTGCCATTCCTTGAACCAGGCCGGTAAGAGATTATAAAATTGAATCTTGAGAAAAATAAGGCCCATCGTGCTTGTCTTGCAGACAATCTTTTTGCTGTACGGAGGAATTCAAGATTCTTGTGGTCCGTGAGGACAGTCACAGGGTGATTGGCACCTTCCAGAAGATGTCTCCACTCGGAGAAGGCAACTTTAATGGCTAACAGTTCTTTATTACCAATGTCGTAGTTCTTTTCTGCAGATGACATGGTGTGGGAAAGAAACGCACATGGGTGAAGTTGCATCTTGTCCCCAACTCGCTGAGACAGAATAGCTCCCACTGCAGAGTCCGAGGCGTCCACTTCGACAGTAAATGGCAATTCAGGATTTGGGTGTACTAACAATGGAGCAGACGTAAAAAGAGTTTTCAACTTGTCAAAAGCCTCCTGTGCCTCTGGAGACCAGAAAAATGCTTTTGTCTTTTTTGTTAGTGTAGTAATTGGTAGTATGATCCGTGAAAAGTTCTTTATAAATTTTCGGTAAAAATTTGCAAATCCTATGAAACGCTGGACGTCTTTTAAATTTCTTGGAACAGGCCAGACCACTACAGCATTGATTTTGCCGGGATCCATGCTCAGACCTTCTGGAGAGATGATATATCCCAGAAATTGGATACTGGTTTGTTCAAACTCACATTTTTCAAGTTTAATGTAGAGATGGTTCTCCTGTAGTCGTTCCAAGACTAACTGGACGTGCCTGCGATGCTCTTCCAAGGTGTCTGAAAATATAAGAATGTCATCGAGATAAGCCACAACGAATTGGTCCAAGAAATCTCGAAATACATCATTAATAAAATGTTGAAAGGTGGCTGGGGCATTGCTAAGGCCAAAGGTCATAACAAGAGATTCAAAATGTCCATATCTCGTTCTGAAGGCGGTCTTCCACTCATCTCCTGGGCGAATTCGTATGAGGTTGTAAGCCCCTCTAAGATCCAGCTTCGTAAAGATTTTCGCAGAACGGAGTCTCTCAAATAGTTCAGGAATCAAGGGTAGCGGGTAGCGATTCTTGACAGTGATATTATTCATCTCTCTGTAGTCAATACATGGCCGCAGAGTGGAGTCTTTCTTTTCAACAAAGAACAGGGGTGCCCCAGCTGGAGATGTGGAAGGTCGAATAAAGCCTTTCTCTAAATTTTCATCCAGGAACTTTCTTAATACCTTCAATTCAGGTTCAGAAAGATTGTAAATCCGTCCAAATGGAATGGTTGCTCCTGGCAGCAATTCAATGGGACAGTCATAAGGACGGTGAGGAGGTAATTGATCTGCTTTCTTCTTACTGCAGACATCAGAGAACTGCTGATATTGAGGTGGTAGTTTCTCTTCCTTCTCATGCGAAATCTCAGAGATTTGGACTTGTTGGAGAACAGGGGGTTCCTTATGACAATTATTCTTACAGTAGTCAGATGGAAAGGTGATGGTCCTTGATGCCCAGTTGATAGAAGGGTTATGGACTGAAAACCAGGGGATCCCTAGAATAACCGGAAATTTCGGAGATGAAATAAGGTGGAAACTGACAGCTTCATGATGATCCGGGTCGATACAAATCTCCAGTTCGATTGTCTCATGCGTGACAGGTCCAGAAGACAAAGGTGATCCATCCACAGTTTCCATTTCAATTGGTGTGGATTTGGTCCTACTGGAAATATCATTATCACGTGTAAATTTTAAGTCCATAAAATTTCCTCCTGCTCCCGAATCCAACAGGGCAGAGCATTGTATTTTTTGGGTGCCCATTACAACCTGAATGGGGATTACAAAATGAGATGATGTGGTATGTATTTTGTCTATTTCTGGCGTTACTGATGAGATAGTCTGCAAGATGGAATCCGACTGCTGAGAAAGGTCCGTATTGCTGGCAGACCTGTTGTTGGTAAAGGCTATAGTCCTTTTGTTAGGACAGTTGATGGCATAGTGTCCAGGGTCCCCACAATAGAGGCAGAGATGTTCTGCACGTCGCCTCTCCTTCTCCTGTGCAGAGAGTGGTCTTCGGATGACGTCGATCTGCATCGGTTCAGACACAACTTGCGTCTTTTCTTGGTGGTCTGATGCTGAAAATGAGAAGCCAGGGCTATTCCCAAGTGCTCGCAGTCTCTCCTTTCTCCTTTCAGTAAGTCTCTGGTCAATCCGGATACATAGTTGAATAAAGTCCTCCAACTGGTCAGGGGTCTCAACCCTGGCAAGCTCGTCTTTCACTGGTTCTGATAACCCTCGTCGAAATTGACTTCTCTGGGCCGCTGGATTCCAGGTGGTGTCGGCCACCCAGCGACGGAACTCCGATGTATATTCCGCAACAGAGCGACGTCCTTGGCGCAAATTATGTAATTTTGTTTCTGCTGTGGCACAGCG
This sequence comes from Oophaga sylvatica, assembly GCA_033576555.1. Lineage (NCBI taxonomy): Eukaryota > Metazoa > Chordata > Amphibia > Anura > Dendrobatidae > Oophaga > Oophaga sylvatica. The sequence continues at coordinate 48,498 of JARQOD010005000.1, forward strand.
GTTTGGGTCATCAAAAACTTGATTCATAGCTGCGATGAAAGCTTCCAGGTCATTAAGGAGGGCATAGTCCTTTTCTACATAAGGTGAAGCCCAAGCAAGAGCTTCATCCGTCAGGAGATTTATCATGAAAAAAACTTTCTTCCTCTCACTGGTAAAGGGAGCAGGTTGCATCTGGAAGTATATGCGGCATTGATTGAGGAATCCTCGGTACTGCTTGCGATCCCCACTGAACTTTGCAGGCAGCGGCAGCCGCGCATTTGATTCGGACCCTGAATTGCGCACGTCCAGTAGTTGTTTTTGTAGCTCAATTACTTCCTGTTGTATCGCCGTGAAATCAGTTTGTAACTTGGCATATTTTCCTTGAGAGTCAGTACAAAAACTTTGAAGCTCCGTAACTTGCCGCCTCAGGGTGTTCACAGCGGACTCCATTTTGGCGCGAGATTATTCTGTCAGGATCCCGTCTGGGTTGGAGCCGATGTTACTGCAAACACTAGGGAAAGCAGAGACAGGTAGCGTAGTCAGAAGGCAGGCCGAGGTCGGTACACAGGGAAGCAGTGTTTGTAGCAGGGAAGCAGGCAAATAACGTAGTCAGGTGGCAGCCGGAGGTCGGTACACAGGAAAGGCAGTTCGGTAGCAGAGGAGCAGGCAGATAACGTAGTCAGGTGGCAGCAGGAGGTCGGTACACAGGAGAGCAGTGTTTGTAACAGCAGGAACAGCAGGAGAAAGAGCTTGACTAAAGGCTGGAAGCACAATAATCTCGCAATGACACACCCACAGGGCCAGGTTTATATAGGGTGTGTAATTGGCAATCAGAGGCCCAATCAAGAGAGCACTAGGTGTAGCCAATCAGGAAGAACAGTCAATGGTATCTGGGTTCAGCAAGGAACTTTGCAGCCAGCAGAATAGCTCAGATGGTAGAGCTGCTGGCCAGTGGACAAGAGGTACTGGGTTCGACTCCTGACACTGGGTCTGGTATATGATGACCCGGATCGGGTCTCCCTTGCTGAAACAAAGTTATGTAAGATACAGCAGGGAGATCGTCCGGCGGAGGAATTTCTTCTGAGTTCTGTAGATGGGCCACAGATACTCAGTGGAATGACCCAGCTCTTAGGAGCCAGTTTTGTCAAGGGTTATCTGACAAATTAAAAGATGTGTTGGCTCAGTATGATTCTCCCCCGTCACTGGAGGCCGCTATGGCCCTTGCGATTCGCATTGATAGACGGCTTCGGAGAGGTGCGAGGTAACTCCGCCCCCTGTGATGACTCCATCTTCTACTAAAGTCCCTTATATTGAGGTTCCCCTGGGTTGTTCTGAGGAACCTATGCAGTTAGGAGGGACATCATTTCGAGGGAGGGGATCGGCAGTGCGCCGCAAGACAAGAAAGTGTTTCTTCTGCGGGAGAAAAGGACATTTTATTGAGGGGTGTCCATCCCGTACTTTACTGAGCAAGAAGTCGCCGGAAAACTGTTAATCCCAGGTTGTGTGGTGGACGACAATCTGGGAGTATGTATTTCGTCCCCAGGTCCGTCTCAGTTTCTCGTACCAGCGGAGGTGGTGGTAGGTACGAGAACTGAGAGGATTTCTGTTCTTCTGGATAGTGGGGCCGGGGCTAATCTGGTGGACGCTCGGTTTGCCCAGGTGCAAGGTATGCAACTGAGTGTATTGGCCAAACCTATCCCTATATTCTCAATTGACGCCAGGCCTCTCGGTCAAGGTAGCTTTGTGCAAGCCGTGCATAACATAGACCTTCGAGTGGGGGCAATACATAAAGAACTATTGTCTTGTTATGTGTTGGAGGGTCTTCCCACTCCTATTGTGTTGGGACTTCCTTGGTTAACTAAACATAACCCAGTTATTAATTGGCAATCCAGAGAGATAAGCCAGTGGGGTGAATTTTGTAGTAGTAACTGCATCGGGTCTCTTGTGGAATGAAGTTAGCCAAAGGATAAGCGAGAATCGTCGGGGAGAATTTCTTCTGAGTTAGTAGATGGGCCACAGATATCAGTGGAATGGACAGCTCTTTGAAGCCAGTTTTGTCCAAGGTTATCTGACATAATTAAAAGATGTGTTGGCTCAGTAAGATTCTCCCCGTCAGGAGGCGCTATGGCCTTGCAATTGCATTGTAGACGGTTCGGGAGAGGTGCGACGTAACTCGCTCCTGTGAGACTCCTCTCCTTCTAAAAGTCCCTAATCATTGCTGGTTTGTGTTTGTTTGAAGGAGCTATGAGTTAGGTGGGAATCGTTTGGGGGAGGGGATGGCGGTTGCGCCGCAAGACAGGAAAGTTGTTTCTGGGGGGGGAGAAAGGGACATTTAGTTGGAGGGTGTCCATGCGAACTCATGCTGCTCAAGGAGTGTGGACAAAATGTGGATCCAGGTAATGTTGTGGCCGACAATTTGATGTATGTATT
>JARQOD010005001.1:0-50902 GCA_033576555.1 Oophaga sylvatica
GGGACAGTTAGAGATTGCGATTTAGTGTACTGTGCTTTAGGCAGGCTAGTTTACCACAGGCTGTGTAAAGCTTCCTTATGCCTGCAGTGTTGTTTTAACACTAGGACTACTGGACTCGTGACCCCGCCTAGAACTACTGAAAGGAGTCATTTTGACTCCTTGCTTGTTTTTGTTTATTTTTAGAGTTTCATTTGTGGTTATTTATTAATAATTATATTTTTTGTAATGTATTATTATTGTGAGATCCAACAGTAATGCTTTTTATTGTTTTTTTTCTGCTTTTTTATTTTTCTACAGAAAATAACAATAATTATAATAGACGTTTTTCAAACATTTTTTTTTATTCAAGTGCACACATATATACAACAACTGAAGAACAAAAAGCAGAGAAAATGTAGGTGGAGGAGCATAAAAATGAAAATATGGCGCAGAATTCACCTTCTAAACATTTGGTGTTTCGCATTTTAGGCATTGCCTTTGATTTATGGCAGTACATTGCCCACACAAAGACTTACCACAAGTCTTACAATTGCCGACAGATCTATTTTTCTTGCACTTTTCTTTGATCTGGCAAAATTTTGTTTGAACCATCACTTCTGAGCATGTAGAAACTTGGGACGTGGAACCCTTTTCCCTATCTGTGACATAAGGACCACTCAACTCTCTCACAAGCGTTTGCAAAAATGCCTTGCGTGACATTTTTGGTGGGTTATCTCATTGAATATTATCCATGCATTTATACCCGCAAAGTCTAAGGCATTTTCAAATGCATGAACAGGCCATCTCCTTGTGCATGTTCGTGTGGTATATTTTCGTGCCATCTGATCCACTACATCTACTCCATATTTTGTTTCATTGTAAAACTTTACCGTTTCTGGAGTTTTTTTAGCGGAATCAGACGCAACAACAACATCTGGATGGACGGAACTCAAAATGACAACATTTTTGTTGGGCTTTCCTTGATATACTGTAAGTGTAAAATTGTCTTCATTTCTAAACACTTTAGTGTTGTACAATTCCTCTTTCATGGATTTTATTTCTTTAGGCACTTCTCGCCTTATCTTGTTCAGTGTTCCCACGATGGTTGTTCCTTTGCTTTTTAGCTGTTTAGCTAATTTTACTGAAGTAAAATAATTATCGGTTGTAACATTGCGACCTTTTTTCAAAAACGGGTCCAATAACTTCATTACCACATGGTCAGCTAAACGGTCCTCAGCACGGCGTGTGTCATATTTGCCAGATATTTGCTCTCCTTATCAACAGCTAGCCAATATTTGTGGCCATATTTATCTGGTTTGGAAGGCATGTACTGCGTGAATGGACACCTAGTTTTGCTTGGGAAAAGTTGCTCATCCACCGTTGTGTATGGGCCAGGTTTGTAACACGCAATACAATTTTCAATAAACCTGTCCCACACAGTAGAAAATAGAGCAAACTTGTCCGTTTGCAGTCTCTCCGATCGAGTAGATTTCTCATCAAATCTGAGAAACCTCATAATTTCAACAAAGCGGTCCCTAGACATTGTCGCTTTGCAAAACGGTATTCCCCAGTCATTACACCAAATACTGCTAATCGAGTGACGGTTCGTGCCAGATATTCCACGAGCATAGAATATCGCAATGAATGCATCTAGCTCCTCATCAGATAGAGTAAACTGTAAATTATTGTTCCTGCATGCTTCTGCAAGCGTACAGTTCTTTATATGTGTCAATATATATGAATCAAAAATTAGCATAAGATAAGAGCCTAGAGTAAACAAGCTATTTTGTTCAGCATTACACAGTAATACAAGCAGGTAAAACACAAGGAAAATGTGAAAAGTTGACATGTAATTGAACTACATCTATATGAACATCAGGGTAAATAAGACAGAGTGAAAAAATTATGCACAAAACTTTATAGCAACATTCAGTGACTCCATCAGTAGTTCTAGTGTTAACAGCTCTGCAAGGTGTGTGTGAGTGCAGGTGACGCTGCAGTTTGCTCTGTATGCAACGCTGTCTGTAGGCATCTGCACGTGTCACTGACAGACTCTTTTTTTTTTCTTCAGTGTAATTCTTGCTGCTCCATGCAATTGAAATAATAGTGTGACGTGCTTCCATCCGTATACAATACCTTGGTTGCAAACACTATAGAAGTCCACAAAGGAGCCTTTCACAGCAAGTGAACAGTTGTGTTTCAGTGTTCACTGCAGTCTGTGATTTTTTTTTTTTTTTTGAGTGCAGATCACGCTCCAGTTACTTCAACTAATGCTGCGTGTACTCTGCTGAGCGTCTGTCACTGGCTCATCCTTGTAATTTTTCAAAAAGTGCTGCTGCTTTCTTCTATTTAAAATTTACAAAAATCTATTAGTGTGACGCTCTTCCATCAAAATACAATACATTGCTTGCAAACATAATAGAAGTCCACAAAAAGGCCTTTCACAGCAAGTGAACAGTTGTGTTTCAGTGTTCACTCCAGTCTGAGGTTTAATTTTTTTGTAGCAGTGTAGATCCCGCTCCACTTACTTCAACCACCTGTGAGACAGTGAGTGAATATGTGTTGAATGGGGTGTACATTTCACCTAGATATAAGGGAAATGTGTGGCTTTGTAAACCTAGTGGTAGAGAAAGGTCACTACACCTCACATTCAGCACACACTGGCAGCTCAGGCCTGAAGTCACTCAGGTGTTGATTAGGGACCAGAAGTAGGTGTGTTGGAAACACAGTCTCCAGAGGAAAGAGAGAGCTCATTCAGTCTGGACAGGGGTCCAGGCACAGAAGGTGTCTCAAGGAGTTTGAGCTATCTCAGTCTGGGTGCAGGAAGGACCCCGGACATAGGAGTAGTCTCAGTGCGAATCCGTGTGAATAGCGGCTGAATAGGAATGGATCTCTCTCAAGTCTGGACATGGAAGGTGCCTTCAGACACAAGGAGGAGTATCTGTGAAACTCCATACTGGTAACATATATCATATGTGTTGTTTTGGGTCAGGCTGGTAGAGCCGGGACCCGGATAGACAGGGCAATCGATCTATGTGTAATTAGTGGCTAGACAAGCCCAGGTTTTCTGTTTATGCTTTGTTTTATCTGTTTGCTGTGGACTTTAATAAAGCTGGTTGCGGCCAGTTTTTACCAGAATTGCTGTCTGAATGAACTGTTTCCGGGCCATTCTGTCTACCCAGACAGCGATCTCAGAGCTATATCCCTGAAATGCTACAATTGGTAGAGAATGCGGGCAGCGCAGGGGCCGGTACAGTTAGTGCTGGAGTGTGCATGCAGCACAGAGGCTTAAAGACAGCAATAAAGGTGAAGTCTGTTGAAATAGCAGCAGAGAAAAAAAAAAAAGTGTGTCAGTAAGAGAACGTCTGTTTGGAGCAGTCTTAAAGAGACAGGAGCCCTAATAGACTTTGCAAAGGGAAAAAAAAAAAAAGTGTCTGCACAGCAGAGCTGAATTTTTTGTGGAAAAGACTGTGGAGTGTGTATGTCTTGTGTGAAGACTGCCGTTGTTGAGACAGAGAAGTCTGACAGCATGGATGACAGCATGGAGGCGCTGTTTGAACAAATGGCACAAGTTAATGTGCAACATAAGACTGCTGTGATTGAGACAGATAAGTCCGGCAGTATGGAGGAGCGCGTTGAGTACCTGGTCCAGGCCCAGCGAAGCATGCAGCAGAGCATGGAGCAGCAGCGCCTGCAGCACCAGCAGCAAATCCTGCAGCAGCAACAGGAGAATAACCGGGTGTTGGAGCAGATTGCAGCTCTCAGCACCTCGTCCCAGGGTAGTGTTGTGAAGGTACCTGCGTTGTCCGCTGTAAAGAGGGCGGTAAGACGGTCCTTGAAAAAGATGACACCTCGTGATGATGTGGAGGTATATCTCACTAGGTTTGAGAGACTGGCAGAGAAGGAGAATCTGCCCCTATCTGAATGGGCCATGATGGTCGCACCCTATCTGATTGGAGTGCCCCAGGTGGCCTATGCTGACCTGAACGAGCAGGACAGCCAAGACTATGGCAAGTTGAAAGCGGAGATTCTTACCCGGCTGAGTGTTACGGTGACAGCCCGTGCCAGGGGAGTTCATGACTGGAGATACAATTGGGAGTCTGCAGTCAGCAGGTTTGATTAGGAGTTGAAAAGGTGATAGTGGACCGCTACACCCAAGCACGTCCTCCTGAGGTACAGCCGTCTGAGAGGTCGTCACTTCAGAGTTCCCAGACGCTGAACTCTCGCGGTAAGAGCGTTCCAGCTGTTGGGGACATGGGGTATGCTGATAAGCGGGGTCAGGCCCGAGGGGACATGTGGGTGGGAGAGTGTGATGGACCGTGTTGGAGCTGGCGTGAAATTGCAGCCAACTGTCCAATAGAGGGGGAGCCTATGTGTTGTGATGTTGGCAGATCCCTCTCTCTCTGCGCAGAACCTGTGTGTGTGTCCACCTCAGCCGAAGAGACTGGACCACAGGGGTCCCCGGTGGTTGTAAATGACTGCCCAGCACAGGCCCTCTTGGACTCAGAGAGTCCAGTGACTTCCGTATGTGACAGCCTGATTGAAAGGGACTTCATCCCTGATAAGCACCTGAGTATGGTGTGCATCCATGGAGACACCAAAGTCTACCCAGAGACTGCCGTGGACTTGGTCCCCAAACTCGGGGAGGTTTCATATGAAGGGGGGGTAGTGAAGAACCTGGTGCAACCCGTCATATTGGGTAGTGACTTTCCCCAGTCTAAGGATCTCTGGGGGAAAAATGTTTCTGATGGACAGTGTGATGAAGCTCCTATTGAGGGTGCGCAGTCCCGAGGGGCGGAACACAATGCTAGTGGGCCGTTAATCTTGTGTGATAATGATGCTGATATTGATAATGATAATGATGATCATGATAATGATGATGACCATGATGATGATACTGATGCTGATGATGATGATGATCATGATAGTGATGATGATACTGATCATAGTCATGATAATGATGTTGATAATAATGATGACTGTGATAGTGATGAAATTCCTTTGCAGGTGATGTTGGGAGACGAGGATGGTGGTTCTCGGGAACCGAGTGTCCCTTACTTACCTGTGTCCTGTGACAATTTTGAGAGTGAGCAGTGGCGAGACCCCACTCTTGGGACGGCACAGGAAAATATGATTGTTCTAAATGAGGTTTCCCAGGAGACTGGCTCTGAGGAGAGGTTTCCTCATGCCGCCATGGACAATAGCCTATTGTATAGGGACACTGAAGTCCAGGGAGAGGTCGTGAGTCAGCTTCTAGTACCTGAACTATATAGAAGTATAGTGCTGGGGTTGTCACATAGTCACATACTTGAGGGACCAGATAGTGAAGTTAATGTTGTGGATGACATGTTAACTAAGGTTCCAGATCAGGATGTGAATGAAAATGAATTGTATAACCCTGACAGTGAGCAGGATATGAATGAAACTGAATTGTATAACCCTGACAGTGAGCAGGATGTGAATGAAAATGAAGTGTATAGCCCTGACAGTGAGCCAGATGTGGCTGAGAAAGAGGGGTCAGATAGTGATAGTGAATCATCTGATGACCATAAAGCAACCAGTGCAAATGAGGAAGGCATGGTAGCAGAGGAGGTTGAGAGTCCTGAGAAGAAAGCTGATGCTGACTTTACAGCCAGACAGAAGATGGCATCTGAAGATGTTTTACAGTTGGCCGGTTCCCTGGCGAAGACTAAGGTGAAAGGAGGAGAGCTGAGCTTTAAAGGCAGGACTCTGAAACTGAACACAGCACAAGTGGATGCTGTTGAAAATGAGAAGTTGTCAATGTGTGGTATGGAGCTGCATCGTGCCCGGGACTTTGAGGGAGATGCTGCAGAGCTGGAGAAGGCCATGGAAATGGTGGTCACCAAGCCAGGTGCCTCATCAGAAGCTGAGGTCTCAAGTGAGGCTGTGAGGAACAAGATTGAAGAAGCGGCCGAAGTCGGAAAAGACGTCCAACAGCTACAGGAGAAGATGCGTCTCCATGAGGTCTCCACCAAAGACATGAAGACTGATATTGTTGCATTGCGCGAGCAGCTACAACAGTGTAAACTGGATGTGTTATCTCTTCGCCGGGAACGTGAGCGGTGCCAGCAGTTGCTACAGAGAGTACGAAGTGACAGGGAAAGTGTATACAGTATCTTGCAAGATCAAGAAAAAATGGTTGCACAGGTACCAGAGGAATTAAGTACTTCTCAGAAAAAATTTCAAACTGTGATGAAGGAGCGTGATGAGAACCATGAGCACCTTCTTGAAAAGGACAATGAAGTAAAAGGAAGGATACAGGGAGTCTCTTCGTTGCGAGAGCAAAAACCGCAATTATATGAGGAGGTGAAAGCAGAAAAGATGATGAGCCTTGACTTGTTAGAAGATGTGGATCTCCTGGAGAAAGAAGTAAGAGCTCTGCGTCTTATGCAAAGTGAGCCTGTACAAGAAGAGGAGCTTAAATTCTGTGAAATAGAATTTATGAACCAACTGATATTTAAGAAAGTAGATGTGCTAAAAAAGGTTCAGGGGAATTAGAGAAAAGTGAAAAACCCCCTATACCTTCTGGGACAGCTGGTGACACAGGGTCAGTGCACCAAGGACAGGAGGTACGAGAGATTCTGAGGAAGAATCAGCAGAGGTGTTCTGACGTGCCTGGTCGTACTTCTCTGGTGAGGCACTATACCGAGACTGAGGCTGGCACTAAGGTCAAGCTGAAACCGTGCAGGTCACCTGAGGTCCGCAGAGAGCATAGGCCCGGAGGGTACAGGGTAGTGCGGATGGCTCAGGTGAAGATATAGATGACAAGGCTGAAGATGAAGCTAATGATGACTATGACTGGTCCGGAGTTCACTGTCTCTTTAGGATTGTTAACCAGCCCTCCGGTCTGGATGACCACCCCTCCGGTCTGGAGAAGAGGGAGGGGATATGTGAGACAGTGAGTGAATATGTGTTGAATGGGGTGTACATTTCACCTAGATATAAGGGAAATGTGTGGCTTTGTAAACCTAGTGGTAGAGAAAGGTCACTACACCTCACATTCAGCACACACTGGCAGCTCAGGCCTGAAGTCACTCAGGTGTTGATTAGGAGACCAGAAGTAGGTGTGTTGGAAACACAGTCTCCAGAGGAAAGAGAGAGCTCATTCAGTCTGGACAGGGGTCCAGGCACAGAAGGTGTCTCAAGGAGTTTGAGCTATCTTAGTCTGGGTGCGTATTTAAAGTAAATTATCGCCGCTGTCACTTCCGTCACCTCAATTTGTTTTTTTAAAAGGAGAAGCTGATAGTTTGTGATGGATGGTAACCGTATTCCATCTACAAAGGTGTTACCCTCCGCACTATCCGTATGTTCCACCTTATATAAGTCTGAGTAGTATTCTTGTAGAATGGTGTTTATGGTTCGAGGGTCTGTGTTCATGACCCCATGTTTATTCGTTAACGCTGTAATATGTTGATGACGAATGTGATTTCCTTTCGCTAGTCGTGCTAATAGTCTCCCTCATTTGCTAGCATAACGATATACATCGGCTCTATAATTGTTATTACTGCTTCTCTCTCGTGGATATACCCATACGTGTAAGTCAGCCTTAGCCTGCTTACATCTATTTTTAACCTGTGTTGATGAACTTGTCTTGTTTGCCGTGTACCTATCGCGTAATATCCTGCTAGCCTGCTAGTAGTTTGTCGCAATCTTCTTTTTTAGCGTTGTCTGATAACCTATTAGTTTCCCGCGCATTACTCCCTTCCCTGCTGCCCATAAAAGTTCCGGCCTATCCCTAGTATCTCCATTATCCCTTACATATTAAAAACACCATTGCTTCACGTGATGTCGAAACTTCTCATCCATTAACAAATAGGTCGGGAAGCGCCAAGTTTGGTTTGGCCCCATCTGCACCATATCTGGCAGGGTCACTGATACGGGCGCGTGGTCATATATAGCTACGTTGTGCACATCTGCCTCTTCCACTCCCCTTAATAGCTCCTGTGCTAGCAATATATAATCTATTCTGGACCAAGAGTCATGTGGCGCCGAATAGAATGAATATTCACTGCCATCTGGGTTCAGGTGTGTCCAAATGTCTACAAAGTTACTCGTGTCTAGCAAGGGTTATTATAAACGTGTGTCATGTGATCGCACATTCATTCGCATCGACCTACAGTTCTTCACTGGTTCAATTCACCATATTTAAGTCACCACCGTGGGTGGTTTTAATGCTCTCCTATCGGCCTGATATGCTTGGATACCTGGGATAAATTCAGGAACGTCTCCAAACTCCCTACTCACATGTCAGCGCAGGAACCGTAAGAGGGAACGTGCTTGTTTTGTTGCGCATAGGTGGAGTTTTATACAGTAAATGATTACTGCTGTCTTATTTTTTGCGTCCCAAGGGCAGAATAAGTCTGCGTAACGTTACATTTTACAGACACTCATATAATAGACACACGCTACCCTAACCGTGACACAAGGAAGGTATTGTTGCCGGATAAAGCCGCCATTTTAGCGTCACTGTGCTGTTAATTCAGTTTGGGACAGAACGCTGCTCTGCTGACTCTGAGGGACAGTTAGAGATTGCGATTTTGTGTACTGTGCTTTAGGCAGGCTACTTTACCAACCGCTGTGAACATCTTCCTTTTGCCTTGCAGTGTTTTTTTCACAGCTCTGCAAGGTGTGTGTGTGAGTGCAGGTGACGCGCTGCAGTTTGCTCGGCATACAACGCTGTATGTAGGCATCTGCACATGTCACTCTCACACTCTTTTTTTTTTTTTTCTTTAGTGTAATTCTTGCTGCTCCATTCAATTGAAATTATAGTGTGACGTGCTTCCATCCATATCCAATACATTGGTTGAAAACACTGTAGAAGGACACAAAAAGCCCTTTCACAGCTAAGAGTTGTGTTCACTGTAGTCTGAGATTTTAATTTATTCAATTTTGATCACGCTCAAGTTACTTCTTCAAGCAATGCTGCTTGTACTCTGCTGAGCGTGTCTTACTGCCTCATCCTTGTCATTTTTCTCTAATTGGTGTACATGTACATCAAAGTAGTCTTCATTTTGATCGAAATCCAAGCAGGTACCCGGACACTCTATGGCTGCTTTTATACGGTGGACTGGCTCCAACATTCAATAAGACTTAAGATGCAATCGGGCACCTTGTCAAGGCCCAATCCTCTTCTCCCTCTGATATAATAATAATAATCTTTATTTATATAGCGCCAACATATTCCGCAGCGCTTTACACTTTAACAGTTTCAAAACACAAGTCATAGGTAACAACGTTAACAATACAATAATTAAAGCAAAATCAGCCGACCCTGCTCGTGAGAGCTTACAATCTACAATGAGGTGGGGGAGATACAAAGTACAGGTGTGTATATATAATGGTGCATTTCCAATGATGGTCCAGCCATCTTGAGGGAGTGAGGCATGGATGGAGATAGTGAATGGGCTCCACATACACACTTAAACATAGAACGACTTTGGTTATTGAATGTGATAGGCCACTCTGAACAAATGTGTTTTGAGGGAGCGCCTGAAACCAGGCAAATTGTGGATAGTCCTAATTTCTTGTGGTAGAGCATTCCAGAGGATTTGCGCAGCGCGGGAGAAGTCTTGGAGTCGGGAGTGGGAGGTACAGATTACTGCAGAGGTTAGTCGAAAGTCATTTGCAGAGCGCAGCAGTCGGTTAGGCCGATAGATAGAAATGAGGGAGGAGATGTAGGGGGGTGCTGCACTGTGGAGAGCTTTGTGGGTGAGAACCAGTACTTTGAATTGGATCCTATAATGAATGGGCAGCCAGTGTAAGGACTGGCGAAGAGCGGACGCGTCCGAGTACCGATTAGCCAGATGGATGACCCTGGCTGCTGCATTAAGGATGGACTGGAGAGGGGATAGTCGAGTAATGGGGAGGCCAAGTAATAGAGCATTGCAGTAGTCCAGGCGGGAGTGGATCAATGCTACAGTGAGGGTTTTTGTTGTTTCCATGGTGAGAAAAGGGCGGATTCTAGAGATGTTCTTTAGGTGTAGACGGCAAATATCTAACAAACAGGTCATGCTGGAGAGACTTGCACCTACTGCCACTCAGGGTCTTCAGCTCCTTTGTGAGAAACTAATGTTTGGCCAGCCAGTATATGAAATAAAGTTCATGAGAAATGGGAACTGTGGTTGGCTTCACTTTTGGTACTGGGTGCCAATACCAAACCATGGTGTGCCATTCAATGGATATTCCTGGCTGGTTGGAGACAAGCTCATTCCCACAGAAAAGTACCAGAAAGCTAAGGAGATGGTGGCCTCTCTCAACATGAAGGAGTTTGCTCGTTGTCTAGGAGACCGACCACCCTGCTGTGTACCTTGTCAACGTTGTGTTGAAGCTTGCAAGGATTAAGAGGTTACAGTGGTAAGTCTGGTTTTTACTAAAGATCCTGCTGTGTATTATAGTTTTTATGTTTTAAAAAAAATTTATCTTAGGAATGTTAAATAACTTTTTTTTTTTTTAAATACAATGTATCTTATGAATGTTAAATAATTTTTTTTTTTTTTATAAAATAAAATGTATCTTATGAATGTTAAATAACTTTTTTTTTTAAGGTATTTGATCTACCGTAGCTAGTTGCTGATCGTTGACTCTACACCCCTCTCCCCAGAATGTTACTCGGGTTATGGGGAGAAAATCACCGCTATTCCAGACTGATTTAATGTTAATGTGTCTGGCTCTTACACAGCACACAGCACTTGATGTTAGTTTATCGTTTTCCTAAATTATTTGTTACACTGCCCTTCTCACATTTTATTTGCACTAGCGATATATACTTACCCAGCGGGAGCGCCGACGAGAAAATAGGGTCCGGAACGATTCCAGCGACGAGCGAGATCACAGCAGGAAGCTCGTCGCTGGAAGCTGCCGCACACAACAACATCGCTAACGGGATCGCTAAATAGTGACGTTTTTTAGCGATCCCGTTAGCGATATTGTTTAGTGTGGCATACCCTTTACACAAATTTTGACACCTTTCACAAAATTTGCTGATTCAGTATTTAAAGTGACAAATATGCAAATTGACTTTTTCAGAGAGAAAGAGGACTCAAACTCTAGTGCCACCTAAAAGTAAATATTGGCCTTATAACAAATCTTGCCACATGACTTAGGATAAACCTCTAGATTGTTATGAAGAGTTATCAGAAAAATTGTAAAGAATAGAAAATGTTCTTAATCAGAAGAAAAGTACATTTCCACTCATTTTAAGCAAGGCCACAAAATTTCCTTTTATTATTTCAATGATCTACTTGTTAGCCCAGTAGAGAGCATTAATGCAAGGCATCCGATAGCAGTCTGCATTGCTGATTTAATTTTAAGAATAAATAGGTCACTGGTACTCAAAATCATTGTATTCTTTAGCTATTGTTACCTGCAAGGAAACACATGCAGCCATAAATAATTTGCATCAAAAGGGCTTTACAGTAAAGAAAATTGTTGCTTGTAAGATTGCCCCTAAATAAACCATTTATCAAGATGCCTAAAAGAAGGCTGCAAGATGCTTAACAGAGTCCAGCAAGTTCCTAGGACCATTTTCTAAAGAGAATTTAGCAATGGGATTGGTTCAACACAAGTGCAAAGCTTGCTCAGGAATGGCAACAGGCAGATGTTAGTGCATCTGTAGGTACATTGAGGCAAAAGCATTTGGAGGCTGGCATGTTGTTAATAAGGGCAGCAAATAAGCCACTTCTATTCAATGTAAACATCAAGGTCATACTAGCATTCTACAGAAAGTAGAAGGATTGGAAATCAGAGGATTGGGATAAATTCATTTTCTCTGATGAAGCTTTCTTCAGACTGTTTAGAACATGTAGAGCACTAGAATTTTGGATAACAAGAGGAGGAAGACCTGTGAAGACTCAGATGTCAAGGTTAGATTTCAGAAAGGCAGATTTTAAAGGACTCAGAAAGAGAATTGGAGGGATCCAATGGCAGGATATCCTTAAGGACAAAAATGTCCAGGAAGGATAGGGCATCTTGAAAAATGAGATTCTCAAAGCACAATCGTTAACAATTCCGAAAAGAGGGAAGAATGGGAAGCATTTAAGAAAACCAGGATGGATGAACACAGAACTTAAACACATGCTAAAAAGGAAGAAAGAAATGTTTATTAAATGGAAAGAGGGAGGCATATCTAAAGAAGAATATAATGTCTTCTGCAGAACCTGCAGGGCACAAATCAGATTAGCTAAAGCTGACAATGAATTAAGGCTTGCAAGAGATGTCAAAAGCAACAAAAAAGGATTTTGGGGATACGTCAAAAGTAGAGTTGAGCGATACTTTCCGATATCCTAAAGTATCGGAATCGGAATGGTATCGCCGATATCACTAAAATATCGGCGATACCCGATACCGATACCGGAAGTCCCATGTAAGTCTATGGGAACAAAATATCGCAACTAAAAAAAACCCCATTCTTTCCTTGTAAACACTAAATATACACACATAGAATACATATATATATAACATGTCATTGTGACATATATATATACATATATGTATAGTTTATACACTTCTACATAGTAAAATATCCTCTCTGATTCAATTGCCGGGTAAAGCCGGCTTCAGTGAAAAGACAGAAGCACCCGACATGAAATGACACTTGGTGTACATAGGGTTAACCATGTCTTTTCATGTCGTTTGCTATCTGATTTGCACAAACAATTAAATCAGTCTATGTGTGCAAAATTTCACACCTGTAGGGGTTAATTAAAGGTGTAAATTCGTTGTAAAAAAAACGGACTTTTTTGCTACGAATTTACACCTTTAATTAACCCCTACAGGTGTGAAATTTTGCACACATAGACTGATTTAATTGTTTGTGCAAATTAGATAGCAAAGGACATGAAAAGACATGGTTAACCCTATGTACACCAAGTGTCATTTCATGTCGGGTTCT
This sequence comes from Oophaga sylvatica, assembly GCA_033576555.1. Lineage (NCBI taxonomy): Eukaryota > Metazoa > Chordata > Amphibia > Anura > Dendrobatidae > Oophaga > Oophaga sylvatica. Next base: position 12,890 of record JARQOD010005001.1, read on the forward strand.
GCATTTTCACAAAAGCCGGCAATTGAATTAGCGGCTATTATACTATGTAGAAGTGTATGAACTACAAATATAAATATATATATATATATGTGTCACAAATTCAATGACATGTATATATATATATATATATATATATATATATATATATATATATGAGGTGTAAAATTGCTGAAAAAAAATGCGTGGGCTCCCGCCCTATTTTCGCAACCAGACAGACAAAGCCAGTGAGTGGGGGCAGATAATAATAGCCCAGAGAGGGACCATTTTTTTTGGCCCCCCCGGCTACTTAACATCTGCCCCCAGACACCCCAGAAAGGGCAAATCTCTAATTAGATTTGCCCTTTCTGGCACTTTGCCCGTCTATTCCCATTGCCCTGTAGCGGTGGCGAATGGGTTAATAAGGGGTTAAAATGACCTTGCAATTGAAAGGTCACTTTAAGCCAGGTTAATAATTGAGAGCTGTCAATTAGACAACTATCAATTATTAATCCTATTGTATGAAAGAAAAATCAAACACACACACTTTAATAAAAAGAAGTTTAATGAAATAATCACACAGTTTTTGACCATATTTTATTTACCTGCTAAAACCATTTCCTGTAATAAAAATAAAATAATAAAGCAAAATTATTCTTACCAATCCGATGCACAGTCAGGTCCCACGGTGTAATCCTTCAGAAAGGGTTAATGTTTACTGCAGGGACCGCAGCTAATGCTGCAGCCTCACAGTAAACCCCAAATGAATGAGTTTCTCTCCTGCCTGACAGGAGAGTAAAGGCATGGTGTCACATAACGATACACCAGCGATCCCGACAACGATATGCACTTGTCAGGATCGCTGGTGTATCGCTACATGATCGCTGCTGAGCTGCCAAACAGGCAGCTCAGGCAGCGATCTGGGACAGCGACACTGCGGGTAACATCGCTTAAGGGCCCGTCTCACATAGCGATATCGCTACCGAGATCGCTGCTGAGTCACAAGTTTTGTGACGCAGCAGCGAGCTCACCAGCGATATCGCTGTGTGTGACATTCAGCGACGATCAGCCCCCCTGCCGGGTATCGCTGATCGTCGCAGAAATGTCAGGACCTTTTTTTGATCGCTGGTTTCCCTCTGACAGGCACGCATCGCTGCGTGTGACAGGCGGGAGACCAGCGATCCGCTGGTAACCAAGGTACACAGCGGGTTTCCAGGCACCGCGCAGCGCTTGGAAACCCGCTGTGTACCTTGGATACCAGCTCCCTGCATCAGGGCGCTGGTATCCAAGGTACACAGCGGGTTTCTAGGCACAGCCCCGCGCCTGGAAACCCGCTGTGTACCTTGGTTACCAGCGGATCGCTGGTCTCCCGCCTGTCACACGCAGCGATGCGTGCCTGTCAGCGGGAAACCAGCGATCAAAAAAAGGTCCTGACATTTCAGCGACGATCAGCGATACCCGGCAGGGGGGCTGATCGTCGCTGAATGTCACACACAGCGATATCGCTGGTGAGCTCGCTGCTGCGTCACAAAACTAGTGACTCAGCAGCGATCTCGGTAGCGATATCGCTATGTGAGACGGGCCCTTAAGTGGAAAGCTTAATTGATTGCTTTCCACTTTCACTTCAGGTCAGCCAGGGACACAATCAGTGACGTCAGAGGGAACTGATTAACAAAAATAGGGGTTCCCTTCGAAAAAAAAATGGCGTGGGGTCCCCCCTATTTTTGTTAACCAGCCAGATGAAGCAGACCGCTGAGGCCTGGATTTTCAGGCTGTTAAGGAGCCAAGATCCATGGACCTTGCCAGCCTGATAATACTAGGCCACAGCAGTCTGCATATCTTGGCTGATTAACAAAAATAGGGGATCCCCTCGAAAAAAAAATGGCGTGGGGTCCCCCCTATTTTGTTAACCAGCCAGATGAAGCAGACCGCTGAGGCCTGGATTTTCAGGCTGTTAAGGAGCCAAGATCCATGGACCTTGCCAGCCTGATAATACTAGGCCACAGCAGTCTGCATATCTTGGCTGATTAACAAAAATAGGGGATCCCCTCGAAAAAAATTGGCGTGGGGTCCCCCCTATTTTTGTTAACCAGCCAGATGAAGCAGACCGCTGAGGCCTGGATTTTCAGGCTGTTAAGGAGCCAAGATCCATGGACCTTGCCAGCCTGATAATACTAGGCCACAGCAGTCTGCATATCTTGGCTGATTAACAAAAATAGGGGATCCCCTCGAAAAAAATTGGCATGGGGTCCCCCCTATTTTTGTTAACCAGCCAGATGAAGCAGACCGCTGAGGCCTGGTTTTTCAGGCTGGTAAGGATCCAATATCCATGGACCTTGCAAGCCTTATAATACCAGGCCACAGCAGTCTGCTTAGCTTGGCTGGTTAACAAAAATAGGGGATCCCCTCGAAAAAAAAACGGCGTAGGGGTCCCCCTATTTTTGTTAACCAGCCAAGTAAAATGCAGACTGCTGCGGCCTGGTATTAAAAGACTGTCAAGGCCCATGGATTTTGGCCCTCAACAGCCTGATAATACCAGGCTACAGCAGCCCCACATTTGGCGCATCAAAAGATGTGCCAATTGTGGCACTTTACCCGGCTCTTCCCACTTGCCCTGTAGCGGTGGCAAGCGGGGTAATAAGGGGTTAATGTCACCGTTGATTGCACGGTGACAATAAGCCCGGTTAATAATGGAGAGGTGTCAATAAGACACCGATCCATTATTAATCCCAAAGTTATTAAATGCATAAAAAAAAGACAAAGCAAGAAAAAAGTATTTTAATGAAATAAAAGAGACAACACAGTTTTCATTTTTTTATTACTCTCTCATTCCTGCGACGCCATCGATCTCCTGTAAAAAAAGAAAAAAAACAAACCAACAGTATACCACCTGTCCGACGCAGTCCCACGACGATCCAACTCTGCTACATCGCAATGACAGGCAGAGCCTGTCATCGCGACGCAGCACAGCTGATTACCTGCTTCCCCGGCGGTGACGTCATCGGACTGACTGCTTTACGGCCGGGATTACCCAGCAGTCACTGCAGTTATCGCGAGAAACTGCATGTGACCGCCGGGGAAAGAAGATGGCGGCCATGAAGCAGTCCAGGCCGTGACCGCCGGAGATCTTCTGCCAGGTAAGTGCCGCTGACTCCTGACAGACCCGACCGACGGACACTGACAGTGACAGTGACAATCCCGATTCCGGTATCCGATAAGACGAAAATATCGGAACTCGGAATCGGAATTCCGATACAGCCAATATCGGCCGATACCCGATACTTGCAGTATCGGAATGCTCAACCCTAGTCAAAAGTAAAAAAAAAGTCAAAGATGCTATAGGATTTTTACAGGATGAAAATGATGAAATGGTAAGAAAGGATGTTGAGAAGGCTGAACTTTTAAATTCCTATTTTGCATCTGTTTTCTCTCAGAAAGGAAATGTAACATCAACTGATCTTCACTGTCCTATTAAAGGAATAGAAGAATCCAGGATATCTATAAACAGAAAGACAGTGAGGAAACACTTAGCTAACCTAAATGAATTCAAGTCTCCAGGTCCAGATGAATTACACCCCAGAATACTGAAGGAGATAGCAGAAGAAATTCTTGAACCACTGTCCATAATCTTTGAAAATTCTTGGAGAACAGGAGAAGTCCCAGAAGACTGGAGAAGAGCAAATGTTGTTCCTATCTTCAAAAAGGGGAAGAAGGTGGACCCAGGGAACTACAGGCCGGTGAGTCTGACTTCTATACCAGGAAAGATCTTTGAACAAATTATTAAAGAACATGTATGTAAGTACCTGCATAAGAATGAAGTGATTAAACAGAGTCAGCATGGGTTTGTAACTAATAAGTCATGTCAGACTAACTTAATTTCCTTCTATGACAGAATCACTGACTGGGTGGATCAGGGAAATGCTGTAGATATAGTATATCTTGACTTTAGCAAAGCATTTGAGAAAGTATCTCACACAATCCTTATTGAAAAAATGACTATGTATGGAAAGGACAAGCCAACTGTTAGGTGAATACATAACTGGCTTAGTGATAGGACCCAAAAAGTGGTCGTAAATGGCTGCACATCCAGTTGGAAGAATGTCTCAAGTGGGGTACCACAAGGCTCTGTTTTGGGCCCTGTATTGTTCAACATCTTTATCAATGATTTAGATGAAGGAATTGAGGGTAAACTGATCAAATTTGCTGATGACACAAAGCTAGGAGGGGTAGCTAATACTAGAGAAGAGAGAGGATTCAAAAAGATATAAATAAACTGGAGCAGTGGGCAGCAACTAACAGGATGGTTTTTAACAGGGAAAATGCAAAGTACTACATCTGGGCAATAAAAATGAAAAAAGCATATACAAAATGGGAGGAATAGGGCTAAGTAACAGCACATGTGAAAAAGACTTGGGTATACTAATTGATGACAGACTGAACATGAGTCAACAGTGTGATGCAGCAGCAAAAAAGGCAAATACAATTCTAGGATGTATCAACAGAAGCATACAGTCTAGATCACGTGACGTCATTTTTGCCCTCTACTCCTCTTTGGTCAGACCTCATCTGGAATACTGTTTCCAGTTTTGGGCATCACATTTTAAAAAAGACATCAACAAACTGGAGCAAGTTCAAAGAAGAGCCACCAGAATGGTGACCGGTCTGCAAACCATGTCCTATGAGGAACGGTTGCAGGATTTGGGAATGTTTAGCTTGCAAAAAAGAAGACTGAGAGGAGACTTAATATATGTCTACAAATATCTCAAGGGCTGTCACATTGTAGAAGGATCATCTTTATTCTCATTTGCACAAGGAAAGACTAGAAGCAATGGGATGAAACTGAATGGGAGGAGACACAGATTAGATATTAGAAAAAACTTTTTGACAGTTAGGGTGATCAAGGAGTGGAACAGGCTGCCACGAGAGGTGGTGAGTTCTCCTTCAATGGAAGTCTTCAAACAGAGGCTGGACAGACATCTGTCTGGGATGATTTAGAGAATCCTGCTTTGAGCAGGGGGTTGGACCAGATGGCCCAGGAGGTCCCTTCCAACTCTACCATTCTATGATTCTATGATTCTAGAAAAGGTGATTGCTATCTTGAGTCCTTTGTCATGCCAACAGTTAAAAATTCGGTGACCATTCACATATGAGAGTTTGCTTTTCATCTAAGGTAGTGAACTCTCACAATTTTTCATGCACTGCCATAAATTTCCTCCAAAAGCAATGTCTCATCAATGTTCTAGGAACAGTTTAGTGATGAACAATGTTTTTTATGGCATGGTGGATCACCAGGTGATAAATGCAACAGTAATTAAGTGGCTCAGTAAACAAATCCAACAGTCTATCCTCAAAAGGTAGATGGACAAAGAAAAACACAGAAATTTCAATAAACTCTGAGCACTGATAGGGAAAAAATCAGTTGCCATCATTCAGGATTTGGCCTAGACGTTGATATCCAGCATGTCAGAGCAAAGGGCAGAAGTCTTGAAAGATAATGGTCAACACTGTAAATATTGAGATTTTGTATAAGCTTGATAGAATCATCAATAAAAGTTTAAAAACTTAAGAAATGCATCTAATTATTGTACTTCAGTAACCATATATAAACATCTAACTAAAAAATATAAAAACATGGAAGCAGCAAACTGTGAAATCCAAAATTTATGTCAATCTCAAAATTTTGGGCCTTGTGGATGGAATTGAGAGCAAAATATTAGTCTTTGCTGACAAGATCAAACTATGTAATATATTAAAAACTGACTTTAAAAGTATAATATTATAAAAAAGATCTAGATAAAATGTTTGAATGGGCAAACACTTGGCAAATGAGATTTAATGTTGCTAAATATAGAGAAAAGCACCTAGGAAGGAGTGATCCTATTGCTGCATATACATTAAAAGGGAGTATACTCGGGACTACAGAACAGGAGAAGGACTTGGATATTCTGGTTACAAGGAGAGATAGGTGAACCCGAACAGTAAAGTTTGGGATCTGTACCGAACACCTAGTGTCTGTGCACGGACTACGAACATGAACATTTCCAGGAAGTCCGTGTTATTGTTTGGGTTCAGCATCCCAAATATTGGCTATTTCCCACGTTGACATCTGTGTTGCAGTGTGAGAAACACTGGCTGCTCTGATTGGTGGAAAGTTAGTTAACACCTGTCAGAGTGCTACGATTCCCACACTGACAGGTGACAGTGTGAGCCAGGAGCTGTGACAGGTGGTAAAAAGGTTGCCGGCAGTCACAGGCATTGGCTGATGAGAGAGTGAGCCTTGCTGTAAGTGAGGTCACCAAGGCTCATCAGCTATGAACTCCAGTGATCTTTCTCATCGGAGCTTAGTGCTACACACTGCAGGAGCATGATTATGCTCCTGTCTCAGTGGGACCGGCTGGTGTGTATAGTGGTCGCATCACTGATGTGACTGCTATCCAAATGATCCAGATCTTTGTGGGACAAATATGGATTATCTTCACATCGGACAGGTGAGGGATATGACTGCTTAAAACATTCTCTCTCATTATTCTGGCATTTGGCAAATACATGGTAATCCTAATTGACCTAAAACGGGAAAGGTTTATTCTGATTTCATGACAGATATTGAGAAAAACATGCAGAGGTGTCTTTTTATATAGTGTATGTAAACTTCTGGTTTCAACTGTAGAACACAAACAATTATAAAATACTATATTAAAAATTGTGACCCAATGATTTATTTTGTGTATAGTCTTTAATGGTGCAGTGTTATGCACATGGAAGGATACATTTATAGTAGGCATGGTGACTCTGCAAGAATTTTGCACAATTAAAAACATTATTGAACACCTAATGAAATCTCCCAAAATTTGTTTACTTTACTCATATACAAACTGACAAAAAACTGCATAATATGTCAGCTACTTCCAGATTAACCAAAGAATTTAACCCCTTCACCCCCAAGGGTGGTTTGCACGTTAATGACCGGGCCAATTTTTACAATTCTGACCACTGTCTCTTTATGAGGTTATAACTCTGGAACGCTTCAACGGATATTCGCAATTCTGAGAATGTTTTCTCGTGACATATTGTACTTCACGTTAGTGGTAAAATTTCTTCCATATACCTTGCGTTTATTTTTGAAAAAAACGCAAATATGGCGAAAATTTTGAAAATTTTGCAATTTTCAAACTTTGAATTTTTATTCCCTTAAAACAGAGAAATATGTCACACAAAATAGTTAAGAAATAACATTTCTAACATGTCTGCTTTACATCAGCACAATTTTGGAAACAAAATTTTTATTTGTTAGGAAGTTATAAGGGTTAAAAGTTGACCAGCGATTTCTCATTTTTACAACAAAATTTACAAAGCCATTTTTTTTAGGGACCACCTCACATTTGAAGTCACTTTGAGGGATCTATATGGTAGAAAATGCCCAAAAGTGACACCATTCTAAAAACTGCACCCCTCAAGGTACTCAAAACCACAATCAAGAAGATTATTAACCCTTCAGTGCTTCACAGGAGCAGAAGCAATGTGAAAGGAAAAAATGAACATTTTACTTTTTAGTCACAAAAATGATCTATTACAAACATTTTTTTTATTTTCACAAGGGAAAAAGGAGAAAGTGGACGGATAAAGTTGTTGTGCCATTTCTCCTGAGTATGCCAATACCCAATATGTGGGGAAAACCACTGTTTGGGTGCACGGAAGGGCTTAGAATGGAAGGAGCGCCGTTTGACTTTCCCAAACTAAAATTGGTGGGAATTGAGATTGGACGCCATGTCGCGTTTGGAGATTCCCTGATGTGCCTAAACAGTGGAAACCCCCCACATGTGACCCCATTTTGGAAACTAGACCCCCTAAGGAACTTATCTAGATGTGTGGTGAGCACTTTGAACCCCCAAGTGCTTCACGCAAGTTTATAATGTAGAGCCGTGAAGAAAAAAAATCATATTTTTTCCACAAGCATGATGTTTTAGTCCCCAATTTGTTATTTTCCCAAGGGTAAGAGGAGAAATTGGACCACAAAAGTTGTTGCCCAACTTGTCCTGAGTACGCCGATACCCAATATGTGGGGGGGAACCACTGTTTGGGCGCACGGCAGGGCTCGAAATGGAATGAGCGCCATTTGACTTTTCCAAACCAAAATTGGCTGGAATTGAGAAAGGACGCCATGTTGCGTTTGGAGAGCCACTGATGTGCCTAAACAGTGGAAACCCCCACATGTGACCCCATTTTGGAAACTAGACCCCCTAAGGAACTTATCTAGATGTGTGATGAGCACTTTGAACCCCCAAATGCTTCACGCAAGTTTATAATGTAGAGCCGTGAAGAAAAAAAATCATATTTTTTCCACAACCATGATGTTTTAGTCCCCAATTTGTTATTTTCCCAAGGGTAAGAGGAGAAATTGGACCACAAAAGTTGTTGTCAACTTGTCCTGAGTACGCTGATACCCCATATGTGGGGGGGAACCACTGTTTGGGTGCACGGCAGGGCTCGAAATGGAAGGAGCGCCATTTGACTTTTCCAAACCAAAATTGGCTGGAATTGAGAAAGGAGCCATGTTGCGTTTGGAGAGCCACTGATGTGCCTAAACAGTGGAAACCCCCCATATGTGACCCCATTTTGGAAACTAGACCCCCTAAGGAACTTATCTAGATGTGTGGTGAGCACTTTGAACCCCCAAATGCTTCACGCAAGTTTATAATGTAGAGCCGTGAAGAAAACAAATCATATTTTTTCCACAACCATGATGTTTTAGTCCCCAATTTGTTATTTTCCCAAGGGTAAGAGGAGAAATTGACCACAAAAGTTGTTGTCCAACTTGTCCTGAGTACGCTGATACCCCATATGTGGGGGGAACCACTGTTTGGGCGCACGGCAGGGCTCGAAATGGAATGAGCGCCATTTGACTTTTCCAAACCAAAATTGGCTGGAATTGAGAAAGGATGCCATGTTGCGTTTGGAGAGCCACTGATGTGCCTAAACAGTGGAAACCCCCACATGTGACCCCATTTTGGAAACTAGACCCCCTAAGGAACTTATCTAGATGTGTGGTGAGCACTTTGAACCCCAAAATGCTTCACGCAAGTTTATAATGTAGAGCCATGAAGAAAAAAAATCATATTTTTCCACAACCATGATGTTTTAGTCCCCAATTTGTTATTTTCCCAAGGGTAAGAGGAGAAATTGGACCACAAAAGTTGTTGTCCAACTTGTCCTGAGTACGCTGATACCCCATAGTGGGGGGGAACCACTGTTTGGGCGCACGGCAGGGCTCAAATGGAAGGAGCGCCATTTGACTTTTCCAAACCAAAATTGGCTGGAATTGAGAAAGGACGCCATGTTGCGTTTGGAGAGCCACTGATGTGCCTAAACAGTGGAAACCCCCCATATGTGACCCATTTTGGAAACTAGACCCCCTAAGGAACTTATCTAGATGTGTGATGAGCACTTTAAACCCCCAAGTGCTTCACGCAAGTTTATAATGTAGAGCCGTGAAGAAAAAAAATCATATTTTTTCCACAAGCATGATGTTTTAGTCCCCAATTTGTTATTTTACCAAGGGTAAGAGGAGAAATTGGACCACAAAAGTTGTTGTCCAACTTGTCCTGAGTACGCCGATACCCCATATGTGGGGGGGAACCACTGTTTGGGCGCACGGCAGGGCTCGAAATGGAATGAGCGCCATTTGACTTTTCCAAACCAAAATTGGCTGGAATTGAGAAAGGACGCCATGTTGCGTTTGGAGAGCCACTGATGTGCCTAAACAGTGGAAACCCCCCACATGTGACCCCATTTTGGAAACTAGACCCCCTAAGGAACTTATCTAGATGTGTGGTGAGCACTTTGAACCCCCAAATGCTTCACGCAAGTTTATAATGTAGAGCCGTGAAGAAAAAAAAACATATTTTTTTCCACAACCATGATGTTTTAGTCCCCAATTTGTTATTTTCCCAAGGGTAAGAGGAGAAATTGGACCACAAAAGTTGTTGTCCAACTTGTCCTGAGTACGCTGATACCCCATATGTGGGGGGGAACCACTGTTTGGGCGCACGGCAGGGCTCAAAGGAAGGAGGCCATTTGACTTTTCCAAACCAAATTGGCTGGAATTGAGAAACGGACGCCATGTTGCGTTTGGAGAGCCCCTGATGTGCCTAAACAGTGGAAACCCCCCACAATGTGACCCCATTTTGGAAACTAGACCCCCTAAGGAACTTATCTAGGTGTGTGGTGAGCATTTTGAACCCCCAAGTGTTTCAACAAGTTTATAATGCCCTGGCGTGAAAAAAAAAAAAATATTTTTTCCACAAATGATGTTTTAGTCCCCAATTTTTATTTTCCCAAGGGTAAAGGAGAAATTGGACCACAAAAGTTGTTGTCCAACTTGTCCTGAGTACGCTGATACCCCATATGTTGGGGGAACCACTGTTTGGGCGCAGGCAGGGCTCAAAGGGAAGAGTGACGTTTGACTATCAACCAAACTTTGATGGAATGGTACGGCGCCATGTCCGTTTGAGAGAGCCCCTCATGTGCCTAAACAGTGGAAACCCCCACAAGTGACCCCATTTTGGAAACTAGACCCCCTAAGGAACTTATCTAGGTGTGTGGTGAGCATTTTGAACCCCCAAGTGTTTCACTAAAGTTTATAATGCCCTGGCGTGAATAAAAAAAAAATAAAAAATTTACCACAAATATGATGTTTTAGTCCCCAATTTTTTATTTTCCCAAGGGTAACAGGAGAAATTGGACCACAAAAGTTGTTGTCCAATTTGTCCTGAGTACGCTGATACCCCATATGTTGGGGGGAACCACTGTTTGGGGCGCATGCAGGGCGCAGAAGGGAAGCAGTGACGTTTTGGAATGCAGACTTTGATGGGAATGGTCTGCGGGCGTCATGTTCCGTTAGCAGAGCCCCTCATGTGCCTAAACAGTGGAAACCCCCACAAGTGACCCCATTTTGGAAACTAGACCCCCTAAGGAACTTATCTAGGTGTGTGGTGAGCATTTTGAACCCCCAAGTGTTTCACTAAAGTTTATAATGCCCTGGCGTGAATAAAAAAAAAAAAAAATTCCACAAATATGATGTTTTAGTCCCCAATTTTTTATTTTCCCAAGGGTAACAGGAGAACTTGGACCACTAAAGTTGTTGTCCAATTTGTCCTGAGTACGCTGATACCCCATATGTTGGGGGGAACCACTGTTTGGGCGCATGGCAGGGCGCAGAAGGGAAGCAGTGACGTTTTGGAATGCAGACTTTGATGGAATGGTCTGCGGGCGTCATGTTCCGTTAGCAGAGCCCCTCATGTGCCTAAACAGTGGAAACCCCCACAAGTGACCCCATTTTGGAAACTAAACCCCCTAAGGAACTTACCTAGGTGTGTGGTGAGCATTTTGAACCCCCAAGTGTTTCACTAAAGTTTATAATGCCCAGGTGTAAAAATAAAAAATCCTACTTTTATCCTCACAAAAATAATGTTTTAGTCCCCAATTTTTTATTTTCCCAAGGGTAAGAGGAGAAATTGGACACCAAAAATTGTTGTCCAATTTGTCCTGAGTACACTGGTGCCCCATATGTGGGAAAAAACTGTTTGGGCACAAGTCGGGGCTCAGAAGGGAAGTCGTGACGTTTTGGAATGCAGACTGATGGAATGGTCTGCGGGCGTCATGTTCCGTTTGCAGAGCTCCTGATGTGCCTAAACAGTAAAAAAAACCCACAAGTGACATAATTTTGGAAAGTAGACTCCCAAGGAACTTTTCTAAATGTGCCCCCCTTCTGGAACTAATCTTTCCTGTAAAGTAAATTAGTAGTGCATTGAGGTGTGGTACAATTTGAAACAATCCTTCATACACAGGCCTGGTTTTTCGGGGCAGGTGTCGCATTGGTAAGTGGTGTCCTTGCGTATTCCCCTTTTGTAACACACTCGGCACCTTTTTTGCGGCTTACCTTTGCTTCCAGTTGGCGGGACCACCCCCGGGAAATGCTGACCTGGTATGATACGAGCACCTTCAGTTCCAGAAGTACTGGGGCCCGCTCTTTCCTGATCGCCAAACATCAGGGCCTTAACCACTACCTCCTGAAACTGAAGGTACGTCGTATCGCTGTTGCGTGCACATCGTGACAGCAGGAAAGCGTTGAGCATTGCCATTTGGACGATGTGCACGGACAGCTTCTTGTACCACACCTTGGCCTTTCTCAAAGCACTGTACGGTTGGAGGAGTTGATCAGAGAGATCAACACCCCCCATGTATTTATTGTACCCCAGTACACAGTCCGGTTTGCGGACCTGTGTAGAGGTACCCCGTACAGTGCTGAGGGCGCTGCCATCACCATGTATGGTGGTCAAGAGAAGGACATCCCTCTTGTCCTTGTACTTGACCACCAACAGGTGGTCGCTACATTGGGCTCTGCTCTCACCCTTTCTGAGCATCTGCCCAAGTAGCGTCTTCGGGAGGCCTCTCTGATTTTTGCGGACGGTACCGCAAGCTGCGGTACCTCGCGCAGAGAGGGATTTGTAGAGTGGGACGCTGGAATAAAAGTTATCGGTGTAAAGGTGATAACCTTTATCCAGCAGTGGGTGCACCAAATCCCACACAATTTTCCCACTCACTCCCAGGACGGGGGACACTCAGGGGGTTCAATCCTGGTGTCCTTTCCTTCGTAAACTCTGAAGCTGTGCGTGTACCCTGAGGTACTCTCGCACAGCTTGTAGAGTTTAATTCCGTACCTTGCCCTCTTGCTGGGCAGGTACTGGCGGAATCTGAGCCGTCCCTTAAAATGAACCAAGGACTCATCCACGCAGATGTCCCTTTGGGGCACGTACACTTCAGCAAACTTTTTGCTGAAGTGTTCGATGACCGGCCGAACTTTGAACAGACGGTCAAAGTTGGGGTCATTTTGTGGGGGACACTGTGCATTATCATTATAATGCAGGAATTTGTGGATGGCCTCAAAACGCGTCCGGGCCATGACCATTCGGAACAGTGGAGTGTTGTATAAAATATCAACACTCCAATATTGCCGAAGTTCTGGCTTCTTCAGGATCCCCATATGGAGGACCAGGCCCCAAAACTGCATCATTTCACCTGCGTCTACAGGAGACCAGTTGGAAAATGATGACACTGGGTTTTGCGCCAAAAATTGCCGAGCGTACAAATTAGTTTGCTCCATCACGAGGTTAATAAAATCCTCAGAGAAAAAGACTTTGAAAAAGTCTATTGCTCTGAGGCCCGTGGTGTCAAACTTGATTCCTGATTCTGCCACAAAATCAGGAATCAGTGGCTCGTAATTTTCGGGGGGCGGGGTCCATATGGGGTCCGAAGAGGGGTGCGCTGGTTCATTTTCAGGGGTGGGCGCTGCCTCATCTTCTGTCCTGGGGCGTCTGCGTGGCGGTTCCGCAGGACCCGAGGAGGAAGATAAGGAAGAGGAGGAAGAAGAAGAAGAGGATGAAGAATCTGAAAAGTAAAGAAATGTGGGATCCTCTCCCTCGCTATCAGTGTCGGAGGCAAGGAAAGCGTATGCCTCTTCCACTGAATAGCGCTGTTGGGAAGAACGTGACGAGCGGGACATTTTTTTGTGAATGTGGTGCTTTGTGTGAACTTTATTTATAACGTGTGTGTGTGGTGTGGGGGGGATAGTGATTGGTGCAAACTATGCTGAAAGGAAAAAGCTAAAAGAAAAGAAAGAGAATAGGGAAAAAAATGCCTGTGAAAAAAAGTCTAAACCAGCAGGCACGAGCTCTGATAAGTGACCGGTGTCACTTATCAAAGTTCCGCGGCTGCCGGATGTGCACACAGGAGTGGCGGAAAGGGAAGTGAAAAAAAAAAAAAAACGGCAGGAACGAGCTCTGATAAGTGACCGGTGTCACTTATCAAAGTTCCGCGGCTGCCGGATGTGCGCACAGGAGTGGCGGAAAGGGAAGTGAAAAAAAAAAAAAACGGCAGGAACGAGCTCTGATAAGTGACCGGTGTCACTTATCAAAGTTCCGCGGCTGCCGGATGTACGCACAGGAGTGGCGGAAAGGGAAGTGAAAAAAAAAACAAAACGGCAGGAACGAGCTCTGATAAGTGACCGGTGTGCAGAACCCAGTAGAAATCTAACTTTATTTCTATGTGGATGCTCTGGACTTCAGTTGAAGAACCATGCCTGGAGCAAAAGCATATATCCATAATGGACAAGACGAACTGCAAATGTCTATAAGTATGAATAAGAATGCTACATAAATATTCAAAATAAAACTAATCAAAACAAGGAAGACAGTGCAAGAATAATTCATTTATTAACCTTTTCATGACCATGCTATTTTTGCTCATTCGTTTTTTCCTACCCTTATTCCAAGATCCATAACTTTTTAATTTTCCATCCCATAGCTGTATGGGGTCTTGTATTTTTGGAGGACGAGTTGTACTTTTGAAATACACCATTCTTTTTATCATGTGATGCACTGGAAAGTAGGAAAAAAATTCCAAGTGCATTGAAATTGTAAAAAAAGTGCAATTCCACAAGTATTTTGTGATTCTTTTTATTTACCATGTTCACTCAGTGGGCAAACTGACCTAGCAATAAGATTTTCCAGGTCAGTACGAGTACGCAAATATCAAACATGCATATTATTTTTAAGCGGTGAAAAAAGCTACTAAATTTGTAAAAAAAAAAAAACATTTTTGCTTTTGTCATTTTCCGAGACTTTAACATTTTAAGTTTTTGTGGCCCTGAGTTGATGTTTTTATTGACAGCATTTTGGGGTAGATATGATGTTTGATCTCCTGCATTATTTTGCAATGTGGTGGCAGCCAAACAAATATAATGCTGGTGTTTTGATTTTTTTCCTCGCTACGCTGTTGACCGATTGAATTAATTTATTCTAGATTTTGATAAATTTAACTTTTACGAACCCAGAGATACCAAATATGTGTATTTTTTGTTTTATTTTTAATGCAGGCAAAACGGGGGTGGTTTGAACTTTTGTGTTTTTTTTATCTTTTTCATGTTTTTGAAAACTTTTTACTTTTTACTGTATTGAAAAGATATAAAAAAGATATACATAGATAATAATTATACATGAGCAAATTTGCTCGGGGATACTCGGATATCACTCAAGTATCTAGTGCTCGGATGTGCTCGGCATTCGATGAGCATTGGCTGGTGCTCGGATTTGAAGCTCCATGCTCACATTTGCCCTCACCGTTTGTGCCCCACTAATCTTCACTCTCCTTCGCTATCCCCAAATCCCTGCAAGCTCCAACCAAATAACTGTCTCCCCTCTCTCTTACCCCCCCACATCGCCTCATCTGCAGACCTGCTTCTTAACCTCAGACCTCTCCCACTAAAATATAACGTAAGCCGGTCACTCTCCTTCACCCATCTGCTTTCCCTTTCTCTGCTTCTTCTCACTGCTGGCAACATATCCCCCAATCCTGGCCCCCCTGCCCCATACATCCCACTAATCCTAACCCCTACACTTCTCACAGTAAGAGAAACTACCGCAATCCCTCACACTTAAAACCTGTGCCACTGACCCCTACCCCCCATCTTCCTCTCTCTGGAGCACTCTGGAATGCCCGCTCCATCTGCAACAAGCTCCATGTGACCCACGATCTCTTTACCTCCCGCAACCTCTCCTTCCTAGCCCTCACTGAGACCTGGCTGACGCCCCATGACATGGCCTCCCCTGCTGCACTGAGTTACGGTGGCCTCCACTTCACCCACACTCCTCGCTCTGGCAACAGACATGGTGGAGGCGTGGGTTTCCTTCTCTCTAATAACTGCTCCTTCAACCCTATCCAACCCCCACCCTCCCTCATCCTCCCTTCCTTTGAGGTCCACTCGGTCCGTATCTACTCTCCCTCTAATCTCCAAATGGCCGTCATATACCGACCACCAGGCTCAGCCACTGCCTTCATTGACCAATTCTCCAGCTGGCTTCTTCACTTTCTCTGCTCTGACATCCCCACCATCATCATGGGTGACTTTAATATCCCTACTGACACCTGCCAGCCAGCAGCCTCCAAACTCCTGTCACTTACTTCATCCCTTGGACTTACTCAGTGGTCCTACACAGCCACCCACACAGACGGACATACATTAGACCTCATCTTCACCCGCCTCTGCTCCCTATCTAATTTCACAACCTCTCCCCTCCCCCTATCTGACTACCACCTACTCACCTTCTCATACCTGTCTTCTTCACCTGCTCCCTATGTTAAGCCACTGGCACATCCTCGCAGAAACCTCGCACACCTAGACATTCACAGACTCTCAGATTCTCTTCTACCTCTGTCCTCCATATCTTCACTCCACGACACAGACAGCGCCACTGCTTTCTATAACACCACCCTCACATCTGCCACAGACTCAGTCGCCCCTCTCACGCATGGCAAAGTGCGACGACTCAATAGGCAACCCTGGCACAACAATCTCACCAAAAAACTTTGACAATCATCCAGGGTCGCGTAGCGGCATTGGAAGAAAACACGCCTGCCAGACGACTTCACTGCTTTCAAACAAGCTACACTTGTTTTCAAAATAGCCCTCACCTCTGCTAAACAGACCTATTTTGCAAACCTTGTATCTTCATTATCCTACAACCCAAAACAACTGTTCAGCACATTCAACTCTCTCCTCCGTCCACCACTGCCACCTCCAACTCCCCTCATCTCTGCCCAGGACTTTGCTACCTACTTCAAAAATAAGATCGACCAAACAAGGCAAACCTTTACTGTTTCACCACCCCAACCACTCCATATACCAGACCTCTGTCCTTCCCTACTAGCCTCCATCTCCAACATCACTGAAGGAGAGCTTACTCATCTGCTTTTCAAATCACACCTCACCACCTGTGCACTTGACACTGTCATGGAAATATATATGCATTCCACGTATCCAATGTATATTCATATGTATTCAGGTAGATCTCACTTGCCACAACTCTGTCCTTAACACATATCTATGCAAAGCTGACACAAGCTATAATCAATTGCTTAAGACTTCACCCCTGACCTACATAAGTCAGACGGGTACAAGTCAGGAGATAGTTCATGGGACTTTCTTAGAACATGAAAAAAGGAAAAGTTACAGATGGTCTGAGTAGATAGCTGTTTTTTTCTGAGATCACAGGAAAGCTGGATAAGGGTCATGAATCATAGAATCAACCTTTGTTAAGATAGAGTTAAAGAAAAATGCATACATACTTATACTCAAACAGCCAATAATTTAGCAGCTTCTAATCCTATGTTAATTAACTAACCACCCCCTTCTGTAAATATATAAGACTATGTGATGTTAATAAAGCCATCAGTATTGATGGAATGTTCTGCAGGCACATTTGAGTGGACAGTGTTCATTTCAGAGAGCTCTAAAAAAATACTCATTTAATTTGGGAACAGCAGAAGCAAACATGGAGATAGATTTATCCTAAACAAATTTCCATAACAGCTGGCGCCCAACGTGGGGACGTGAATGGTAGGAGTTTTGAAAGGCTATTACAGATCCCTGTGACCGGCGTACAGCCAAGGTGACCGGTTTTCAGAGGGTAATAGACCTGTAGCACCGGCGTGCTCAGTTCAATTGGTAAGCTATCGGTTGCCAGAGCAGCTTGTACGTGTCACAGGTTAACAAAGAGGGATTCGTATTCTCCTGGGTGTCTGTTTCATTTATACGTGTTCCGGTCTGCATCGGGAACTGTTGCTTTAACAGTCAGAAATCTCTCTGACACTAACTTCCTCACTGCAGGCAGCGGGCTAAAAGCCCCCCTTAATCCCCCCGCTAATCACGGTGTCACATCTGTTTTTGCTGTTTTTTTCTGGTTTTTGTTTTAATCTGAGTTGGTTTGCTAGTCACAGGTGGAGCACAGAGGTTTTGAGTTGTAGCTGAGCTGTATCCATTTTTCTCCTGCTCAGTTACCTTTTTCTGATACGTGATTTCAGTGTCTGTAGATACACAAGCAAGCAGAGGTATAAGGGAGGAGGGAAGTGCCAGCAGTGAGAGAGAAAAAAAAAAGAGGAAGTTGTTTATGTCTGCATTCATCTCTCTCTGAATGCTTTTGAATAACAGACAAAAGTCTTAAAAGTATTTTTTCCTTTTGTTTTTATCAATCATTTTACCAATCAGTTTTTCCACCTATTTTCTGTTTTTAATTAGCTGTTTTAGTAACAAGGGTTTTTTCTTCTTGTCAACCTTGTTGTTTTTAGAGTTTTATTATTAATACAATTTTTCCCTCCCCTTTTTGATCAGTTTTTTCTTTTTGCTTTTGGAGTTTTTATTTTGGTCAATCTTTTTCCTAGAGTTTTTACTAAACTGTGTAGGGTTTTCTTTTTTTCTTTTTTAAATCTAACTTTTGTTTTTAAAGCTTTTCTTTTAAGTACATTTTTAAATAATTTTGGAGAGGTTTTTCTAATCAACTTATTTTAGAGTTTTATTTTCTTCTTTTCTCCAACCATTTTGTGAATTTTTAATCACCTTTGTTGAATAGGTTTTTGGAAAAGACACAGTACGTAGGCAGGAAGGGCTAAGCATGTGAATAGAAGGTCAGAGTACGTGAGAATCCAATAGATGGGCAGACTTTACGCTGCAGAATGGATTAAAATGGTTTTTTTTGAAAGGCAGAGGAAAATTTGTTTTTGGATTGCTGTCTGCTAGTACAGAGCAGTGGTGGTCTTGCATCGTGTAGAAGGTACAGCAAGTTATTTGAACTGATCAGGAAGTGATTTTTTATGGGAATAAGATTGAAAAGGTGTTAAAGAAGCATTGAAATCATCTGTGAGGAAATGATCACGGACATGTCACAAGAGCAGAATTTAGAGTCTCACACATCAGATGTCCATCCTGTGGAGACACGGGACATGTGTAGTCTGCTCTCATTGCTCTCAATTTTAAATACTGACCCTATCCTGTCAAGATATGTTGGTAATGGCCCCAACATGATGTTCAGGAGAGCGCCAAACTTGGGTGACAAACTAGTTAAAAGCTACTATACTAATGAATCTATATCCAAAGAACTTCCAACATTGGGATTTGTTAATGGGTGTAAACCGTGCGGCCATTGTGTAGCTTGTCCTAATGTTGTTAAAACCCAAATTTTCATGAATTCTGACAAGAGTTGTACTTTTAATATTAAGCATTGCATTTCATGTGAATCAACGGCTGTCATTTACTATGCAACCTGTCCGTGTTCACTTATATATGTTGGGCTCACCTCTCGCCAACTAAAGGTGAGGATACGTGAACACGTACTAGGTATTAGGGCAGCGAAAAATGTGAATGATGTTTTATCTCTTAAAACGATACCGAAACATTTTAAATTACATCATCATTGTGACTCTTCTCTTTTTAAAGTGTCTGGCATTGATTTGTTGAACATTGGACCAAGGGGTGGTAACATCAGTAAACGTTTGCCACAGCTTGAGACCAAGTGGATATGGACCTTACACACCATGTCTCCACTTGGTCTAAATGAAAGTCTTTCTTTTATTCCATTTTTATAGTGTTTTTAATACTTTTTTTTTTTAATTTTTTCTCAGCTTTTATGAACAGCATCGTACATTGAACCTTTTGGACAGACGTATCATTATGGATCCTTCATAATTTGATTTTTGTATTGTTTGTGTTATTATCACTATTAGTGTTGAGCGACACGATACTGCAAATATCGGGTATCGGCCGATATTAGCTGTATCGGGCTTTCGATTCCGAGTACCGATATTTTTGTCATATCGGATACCGGAATCGGATTTGTCACTGTCACTGTGAGTGTCCGTCGGTCGGGTCTGTCAGGAGTCAGCGGCACTTACCTGGCAGAAGATCTCCGGCGGTCACGTCCTGGACTGCTTGATGGCCGCCATTATCTTCTCCCTGGCGGTCACATGCAGTTTTTCGCGATAACTGCAGTGACTGCTGGGTAATCCCGGCCGTAAAGCAGTCAGTCCGATGACGTCACCGCCGGGGAAGCAGGTAATCAGCTGTGCTGCGCCGGGATGACAGCCTCTGCCTGCCTCTGATGTCATTCTGATGTAGCAGAGCTGGATCGTCGTGGGACACTCGTTACTATGGACTGCGTCGGACAGGTGGTATACTGCTGGTTTTTTTTTTTCATTTTTTTACAGGAGATCGATGGCGTCACAGGATGAGACTGTAATAAAAGTGATGAAAACTGTGTTGTTTTTTTATTAAATTAAAAAACTTTTTTATGAACATTCACCATCCGGGTACATCAACAATTTAACTATTTACGTACAGGGACCCTGTCCGGGTTATTTATAATTCTTTGACAGGGGTGTTCTAGGTACCACCTGGTACTCTTCTGATGCTTGCCAAACATCCGAGACACCAAGGACCACCAGGACCTGATGACGTCGTGTGGCCTGTACAGTCAAGTCGTGACCCGCTATCTGTGTCTGTGTGGCCACCTCTTTCATCTCCCTCCGGGTCTGGAGCCCTATGTCACGGACTGAACGAACCCCAGGGGGCCTAACAGGCGCCGGGTACGGGCCAGCTATAGTTATCATGTCCATAGCTGGGGCTGCTGAGGAGACCACTGAGGGAGGCTGGGGAGATTTACGGCGTGGGGTGGGCACTTGTGCAGAGGCCTGGATGTGGGAGGCTGAAGGCTCCGAGGGTCTCACAGGTTCCTGACACTCTGGGGACCAGGGGTCGCACCTGGTGACATTTAGGGCATACCATCCATTGTAACCCCAGTGTCGGGTGTAAGTTACCAAGTCTCCTGGCAACAGGTCCCTCCCCGGGTGTCCTTCTGGGAGGTGAGTCTCCACGTCCCGCCGGGTCACAAACACTTCTAAATAAAGTCCAGGCTCCTGGATGAAGCCCAAACCACCTTTCAATTTAAAGCTCCGTACTGCACCCTTACGCCGCGGCTCCATCAGGGTTCCTTTATCTTTTCTCATCCGGTCCTTATCTGCCCGGTCCTTCTCGATGTGACGTTGGCGAAGCTTCTGGGATTCGCGCTGCTCCCTTTGTTGCTCGGCTTCTCTCTCCCAACGTCTCCACTCTTCCTCCTGACGCCGGTTGTAATTCTCCACCAGCATCTCCATGTCTCCACCATCAAACTGCAGCATACGATGTCCGGTTTGCGGCAGCTCTCCTGGCGCCCGACAGTCCTGGCGGCGCTCACCTGCGGAGGAAGCAGCCGGCTCTGGAACAGATGACAGTCGGGGCTCCGGTACAGACAGGTAGACCTCTGGTGCCTGCGCGGCCTCCTCCATGAGGATGGGTGTCGCTTCTTCTGTCTCAGCGACGGGGGCAGACAGCGGGATCTGGGGTGCTGCCGGTGCAGCGTTTTTTGCAGGAACGGGTGCCTCCACTGCGACAACGTCAACCGGATCACATTGCAAGGGCTGGGATGCCCGCACGGACTCCTCTACTAGAACGGGTGCCTCACCCTCCGGTACAGACACTTCAGGTAAGAGGGATTGGCGCCGCTCCAAGTTTAGTTTTAGGGCACGCCAGCTGGCTTCCATCCTGGCGACCTCCTCCCGGTGCCGGGCCAGGCCTCTTAGGGTATCCTCCGCTTCTTGCAGCGTAGGAGGGTTTCCAGGCCGGGTGCCCAACGGTGGTTCCGTGGCGATCGGGTCGCTTCCGTGGGGGGAGAGCTCTTTTGTAGTGAGGCGGGACCTTCGTGTTAGTTTCCGCACACTGAGGAGGATGAGGAGGCGGAACTCAAGAGCTGTGGGGCACGATCTTACATTGCAGTACCATTTAGAGTGGTCGGCCATCTTTTTTGCGCCGCTGAGTGAGTGTACACCCACGAAGAGCTCGCCCTTCTTCTTCACCAGTGCCTCGTCGTGACGCAGATATGGCGGAAAAATGGCAAATACATTCTCTGATGATTTTAGCAATTCTCAAGCACAAAACCAGTTCAATTCAGGCACACAGGACTCGCTTATAGCGAGCTACAGAATCCTGTTCGTGGCGCCCAAGTTGAGTCGCACAGAGCCAGAGTTTTTGGGGGTACTCGGCACCGAGCCCGTCGACTTCTATGGGGTATGTCACGGCTTTACCCGGCAATTGAATCAGAGTCTATTTTACTATGTAGAAGTGTATAAACTATAAATATATGTATATATATATGTCACAATGACATGTATATATATATATATATATATGTATTCTATGTGTGTATATTTTGTGTTTACAAGGAAAGAAAGTGTTTTTTTAGTTGCGAAATTTTGTTCCCATAGACTTATATGGGACTTCCGGTATCGGAATCGGATATCGACGATATTTAGTGATATCGGTGATACCATTCCGATCCGATATTTTTAGATATCGAGCAGTATCGCTCAACACTAATCACTATGGATTCTCTAATATATCTTCTTGTGTATTATTTATTTTTTTTGTAATTTTTTTGTGATTTTTTGTATGATATCATACATCACTCATGTGCAATATGTAATTATATTATTTTATTGTATCCTGAACATTTTTGCTGTTAAATTGTATTTGTGAGCATGTTACTATGTGCCATTAGTTAATCAGTATTATTATTGGTACATTTATATTTATCTAATAATTTATCGCACTTGTATTTCACATCTACACATCTTTTAGTAAGATCTGTTATTGTTATGTGTATTATTAATTTTTTGTATATTTATTATGTCATATATCAAATACGTAATAATTATTAAATCCATGTTGTTACTAAGCATGTTGATTTCACTGTTTGCCATTCTCATTTATGTAGCATGCTGTAATTTTTAAATTGCAATGATGCGCATGTTACTATGTGCTATATTTTATAATTATATTTGCTTAACGGATATAATAGTTTACTGCACGTACTTTACATTCACACATACATTTTAGCAGGATCCGATATGGTTCTTCAGTACGCATGCGCGGTCTGAACCGTGGAGTGTTGTTTGGCAGCGGCGTCTTCATGTGACCTGGTGTCCGTTCTGGGCATGCTGGGTCGCATGACGTCTGCGGTTAAGTCACTTCCGCCGGCATTCCGGCGGCGCATGCGCCATTACGAGTGCCATCGTTGGATCATTTACTATAAATACTCTGAGATATACAGCTGAGGTTAGATATTCCCCTGACGAAGGATAAGAAATCCAAAACGCGTGTCGGGGCGCGTGGATATAGGCTGTGTGATACTGCTCACGGTGACTCCCAGGTATACAGCGTTTGTTATTTGGCTCTTATTCGGTTCTCTCTTATCGGCTGGCATCTAGGTGCTTGTTATATTGTATCACCCTTTATTGCTGACACTTTTGCGTTGTTTTATTTATTTAATCAATTGCACTATTATGATCAACGTGTTATATAATTGGTCTGCATATTTGCTAGTAATACATCTTTTTTGTATTTTATTTATGATATAAATAATTATATATTTTAACACACATTCACACTAGCGTGTCAGCTTTAAGGATTTATTTATTTCTTGCACCATTGCACTTTCTTGCACATTTTTTGCATATTTGCACAATTTTCTGATATAGTTTGATACACATCAGCCGTTTTTGTTATTTATTGGCATAACGTCTTGGACTTTTTTGTCCCATTTGTTTCCGTGTCAGCTGTTACACCTACATACCTGTTATTATTACTGAGTCCATACATATATATCTATATATAAAAAAAAAATTTGTACTAATTTTTCTATATATGTACAATATTGTTATGTGAGCTTTCTTTATTAATTTCCAGCCTTTATTTATTGTATTTAATACATTGTTATTATTAGCTATTGTGGTTTTTTTAGTTTTTTATTTTCTGCTATGTATTAAATAAAGGCCTTTTTTGCTTCACAATTATTTGGTGATTTTATATTTATTTATTGATACTTTGTATGATATTTTATCACACTCTGGTTCAACTTTTCCCTGTCTTTTGGTCTGTACCCACCATATCTTTTCCCTTTCTCATTGAATAAAGAGCCTTGTGCAGAGAAAAACGCTCCCCGCCTCTCCCTACAGGGAGAAGGCATTTTTGCTTCAACGGTCCCCTCTCAAGCTGCGCAGGGGGGACACCCTCTCCTCTTTCTTCTCTCAGTCCCTTTTTCCTTTTTCTTCAGATTTCTCTCCTCTTTCCTCACTGCCATTCCTCTCTATCCTTCTTTCCCTATCATTCCTTTTTTCCCCTCCCTCACATCTCGGACACATCCATTTTCTTCTTCTTCTTCCATCTCTTCCTCTCCATCTCTCAAATCTCTCTCTCCTTCTATCTTTTCTTCTTCTTCTTCCCTTTCTCTCAAACCTTCTTCTTCTTCTACTTCTCCCCCTCCATCTTTCTCTCCCTCCCCTCCTTCACTCTCCTCTCTCTCCCCTCCATCTTTCTTTCCCTCCCCTCCTTCACTCTCCTCTCTCTCACCTCCATCTTTCTCTCCCTCCCCTCCTTCCCTCTCTCTCCCCTCCATCTCTCTCTCTCTCCTCCTTCACTTTCTTCTCTCCCTCCTCTTTCCTCCTCCTCCATCACACACCCCACTCCTTCTCCCTCACACCTCCCTTCTCTTCCCCTTTTTTTCTCCTTCGTTATCAACTGGGTCAACGCCTAATCAAAGCAATGTAGTGTCCCTGTATTCAGTGCCTCCAGCACAGGGCACCCTGTCTATCCCAAGCACAGTACAAACATTGTCAGTCATTATATCAGGAGAAGAAAGTGCAAATCTCCCTACACAAAACGCTGCAGGTAGCCCCCAGACACAACAGCTAGCAGAGCCCACAGCCAGGGCTTCACAGGGGGGAGGTGTAGCTACAGACACAAATGAGGAACCTCAGTACCCAGTGTATGCACCAAGCACACCATGTCACTTCTCATCTGATGAAGATGCAACGTCATACATGCTGCCCAATACTAGGGAAGAAACCCACAAGCAACAATAGGGCAGGGACAGGTAGAGGCACCATCCTATGAGCCTTTCATCCCAAGCCTGGATTGATCTCTGGGCCGTAATGGAAATAAAAGCAGGTGATGCATTCTGGCCAATTATGAGTGAACACTTCAAGCTTCCAGCAGAATTAGATGCGTATGCCTGGGAGACAGGACCAAAGCTAATTGAACAGCTCAGAGAATGGGCCAAAAGCAGACTGACAGGACAAGCTCTCAGCCTACATGTCACGAGCCAAGACCAGACAGAGTCTGTAGAGAAGTTCTATGACAGAGTGATGCAAGTGTTTCAAGATTTGGGCCTCATTACCCATGATCAGACTCACAGACGGATGTTGGCACAGGCCTTTGTGCATGGACTGAGAGAACCAATCAGGAAATCACTGGTAGTAGCCAGGCCTGAGTACACGTCAACAGCAATGGATACCCTGCTTACAGTAGTAAAAATGATTGAGTCCCGCTGGGACAGAGGGGACGTCCAGTGTTACAGCTGTGGCGGGTTTGACCATTTCCGGAACCAGTGCAGAACACCAACTTCGCCCAGAAGAACAGGTCAAAGAAGGAACACAGAAAGCAGTGAAGAACCCCGTCCATAGGACAGGAGCATGCCAGGTCCACAGGGAACCCCACCAGTGGGACCAATATCCTGAGAGTGGATGGCATAGTCAGATCTTTTCTTGTGGAACTCCGCAACCTCACCTATCTATCAGAGTCTTCTGCGTCCTGCATGGGAATTGATGGTCAAGTCAGATATTTCCAGATTATGAAGCCCCTGAGCGTGTGGACTCAGCCAGAACACTCCATCATGTCCCAGTTTGTTGTGTCAAAGACCTGCACCCTCAACCTGTTGGGAGTGGACCTACTGCAGAAGCTGAAAGCAACAAGAGTGTTCCAGGAAGATGGGACCATGACACTTTCTTCACCCCTGACCCAAAAAGAAACAGGAACCTCAAACAACCACTGCAGACCTATCACAGGAGGTGCTGGACATAGTACCAGAAAGCCACTCCATCACCCAGAGTCAAGATGTCTCTGACCAACTGAAGGTCCAAGTGAACTCGCCTAAGAAGACGGCCTGAGAACTTTGACATTGGCCAGGATATTCAACTCAAGAAGGATCCTACTCACTTCAAGGAATGGCAGCACCACATCCGGCTCCAACGTCAGAGGTTCATCTTGTGCAAGCACCAGGAGGTGCCCCCTGCAATCAACCAGTTCACCCAGGCCCTGGACCGGCAAAAGGCCACTCAGCTCTTCAAACTGGTGCACAAATACTGGCCTGAGACCGAGCTGGAGAAAAAGAAACAACTGATGGCCCATGCTGAGAAAAAGCAGCCGGTGAAGGAGACATCCCAACAAGAAGACCCCCTGTGATCAGAGCAGGTGCTAACACAGTGACTGCCTTGGTGGAGAACAAGAAAGCCAGCTGGTCGTTATCTCTCATGATGTGGATCCTAGTAGACGGTTTGTTTTCCCCCAGCTCTGTGCCGGGAGATGGAGTCCCCTGCCACATAGTGAAGGACAAAGCCCGACTGGGCTGCCTCGCCCATCGGAATCAATCACAGCTTTCCACAGTAAAGAAAAAGACTGTAAAAGGAGAACCAACCGAGTTCAGAATGGTGCAAGGCCTGAAGGCCGTGAAAGAGGCTATGGTATCTGAAACCCCAACAGTGCTGAACCCGCACACTCTGCTCTCAAAAGTGCCAGCAACAGTATTCACCGTGGTCAACCTGGCCAGTGCCTTTTTCAGTGTTCCCCTCAACTTGGATGACCTGTTTGCCTTCACGCACCAGTGCAGTGTATATGGACAGTGTTGCCTCAAGGTGCTCAGAACAAGCCCTTCAAGTTTCAACCAGACAATGTCCTCCATCCTCGTCAACTGGATTGCAGAATATGCAGGAGTCACTCTTCTACAACTTGTGGATGACCTTCTCTTTGTGTGGTTGACATCCATACCTGCACAGTCCATTCCTTGTCTCTCCTACTCTACCTGGAGAACAGCAATGCAAGGTCTGGAAGAACAAAGTTCAGTGTGTCAGAAGCAAGTTACATCCCTGGGACACTGTATTGCCCACCAGACAAAACACCTGTCAAATGACTGGAAGGCCACTGTGGAGAAGATGGCTCCCCCAACAACTCCGAAGATGCTGCAGGCCTTCTTTTGTCTAGTGTCGTATTGCAGAGCCTGGATCCCTGATGCCTCAGTCCTAATGCAGCCTCTGTGCGATTAGATCAACGCAACACCGCTCCTTCTGTCGGACACAGCCTTCAACTCATTCAGGAAATTGGAAGAACTCCACAGTCTCAGCGCCAATACCAGGCCTACCTGACTACGAGAAGCCTTTCCGTCTACCTGATGGAAGAAAGAAGGTCATGCTACTGAAGTCCTGACACGGATTCACGGGGGAAAACAGAGACTTTTAGGCTGCTTCTCAGCCTGCTTGGATCCAGTTTTCAAGAGGAGCACCCTCCTGCCTGATGGCAGTATCTGCAGCACACACCTTCCTGAACAAGACTGCTGACATCACTCTTGGACAGCCACTGGAAACTCTCACTCCGCAAGACATCTTGACAATCCTCAATCAAGCTCAACCAAATAATCTCCCCACCGCCCGGCATCTTCGCCTCTATCGCCTTTGTCTCACAATGTCACCGTCTCCAGACCTACAGTCCTCATCCTGGCCACTCTACTCCCACTCCCAAGGGGGGATACAATATGGACTTTTCAGAACAAAATTTACAGAATTTATCCTCTACTTGGATGGCTCCAGATTTGCAGATGATGAAGAAGATTCCACACTGGAAGTGCAGTGACCAGCAATCAATAAATCCTGTGGTCCAGAAGTCTGTCACCTAGCCTATCAGCCCAGGAAGCAGAGCTGATAGCGCTGACGAAGGCCTGCCGGATGGCAGAAGGCAAGACTGCAAACATCTACACCGACTACAGGTGCTCGCATGGCATAGCACATGACTTTGGGCCCATCTGGGCTGCAAGGGACTTCATCACAGCAAGCGGGACAACCGTGAAGCATCATGAAGCCTTCAGGGTCCTGCTGGGTGTACTCCAACTTCCATAATGGTGGCAATTTGGAAAATCAAAGCGCATGGAAAACTGAGAACAGAAGAAGCATGAGGCAATAACATGGCGGACATG
The DNA here is from genome assembly GCA_033576555.1 of Oophaga sylvatica. Classification (NCBI taxonomy): domain Eukaryota; kingdom Metazoa; phylum Chordata; class Amphibia; order Anura; family Dendrobatidae; genus Oophaga; species Oophaga sylvatica. The sequence continues at coordinate 40,858 of JARQOD010005001.1, forward strand.
GAAGCCAAAGAAGCGGCCAAAGGAAAACAACATGGAGAAGTGGGAGAGGTCGTAGAGCCGGACGGCTACTACATGACGACTGAAGACAAGAAACCTGACAAAAAGACGTCCTGGGATCTGCTCAAAAAGTTGCAAGACCAAGCTCCAAAGGAGAGCTGAATGTGAAAGAAGCAACACGTGAAGAAGGAAGGTTATCTACAATGGACCCCAAACCTTGCCTACCACAAAGTATGCACCCTATAGTGGTCCAATGGGCACATGGACCCACACACACAGATCAAAGACACAGATGAATGATCTGATTGGTGCTTACTGGCTCGCTTCAGGGATCTCCACCCTAACAGCCAAATTCACCAGCAGCTGTCTGACCTGTGGCAAATGCAAGCCTGGACATGTGGAAGAAAGTCCCCCTCACCTCATCTGGCAAGACCACTCTACCAGCTTCAGAGGATCCAGATAGACCACATCCAGATATCGCCAAGTGGAGGATTCGAATACGCCATTGTGGTCAAAGAAATGTTTTTAAGATGAACAGAAGCCTTCCAAGTCAGCAGAGACCACTGCAGAGAAGCTACTTTCGGAAAATAGTGTGCAGATATGGGGTTCCAGAAGTGATAGAGAGTGATCAGGGACCCGCATTCACAGCAAATCTGATACAAGAGATCTGGTTAGCAGTAGGGTCAGATTAAGGCCTACACGCTCCATACCACCCCCAAAGCAGTAAGAAAGTAGAAAAGCTAAATGAGACACTCCCAATTGCACTGTTTAGTGTAAGGCACACTCCCAGAGACCCAGAAAAGCTGTCACCATACGAAATTTTGTTTGGGTCTAGTCCCAAGTTAGGTGCATTCTTCCCTCAGCAGCAGAATATGCAAAATGATATCTTGTTTGCTTATGTAATTGAATTGGTCAAAAAACTAATGTCCATTCTCAAGTTTTTCTCTTCACTGCCAGATCCAGACTCAGTGTCCGGTACGCACTCCTTGAAAGCCAGGAGACTGGGTGTTGGTGAAAAAGTTGGAAATGCGAACACTCGATCCCAGATTTGATGGTCCTGTCCAAGAGCCCCAGATGACACCAACCTCTGTGAAACTAGAGGAAAGCCTGCTTGGATCCACGTATCGCATTGCAAGGAAGCTCCCGTACCAGAACGGACACCTAAGCCATGAATGATGTCGTGGATGCTCTGACTGACCAGACAGATGACCTACCTGATGAAGAATACACATGTTTTTCTGAACATGCAGTTGAATAAAGAGACTATGATTGCAAACACATGAACCCCTGCTAGGGACAGATCTCCTGACCGCCCATTTGAGAAAAGCCTGCATCGATGAGGGGTGCATGTGTTAGACATGTGCCAGCCCATCGGCAGCACAAAAGAGTTGCAGCGCTTTGGGACAGGAGCAGGTTTTAGGGCAAGTGGTATCTAAGGGGGGACTGTCATGGAAATATATATGTATTCCACGTATTCAATGTATATTCATATGTATTCAGGTAGATCTCACTTGCCACAACTCTGTCCTTAACACATATCTATGCAAAGCTGACACAAGCTATAATCAATTGCTTAAGACTTCACCCCTGACCTACATAAGTCAGACGGGTACAAGTCAGGAGATAGCTCATGGGACTTTCTTAGAACATGAAAAAAGGAACTAAGTTACAGATGGTCTGAGTAGATAGCTGTTTTTTTCTGAGATCACAGGAAAGCTGGATAAGGGTCATGAATCATAGAATCAACCTTTGTTAAGATAGAGTTAAAGAAAAATGCATACATACTTATACTCAAACAGCTAATAATTTAGCAGCTTCTAATCGTATGTTAATTAACTAACCACCCCCTTTTGTAAATGTATAAGACTATGTGATGTTAATAAAGCCATCAGTATTGATGGAATGTTCTGCTGGCACATTTGAGTGGACAGTGTTCATTCCAGAGAGCTCTAAAAAAATACTCATTTAATTTGGGAACAGCAGAAGCAAACATGGGGATAGATTTATCCTAACCAAATTTCCATAACAACCCCATCCCTTCCCACCTGCTCCCCAACCTCACTAACATGCTCATCCCAGCCCTAACCCATCTCTTCATCCTATCACTAACTTCTGGTAACTTTCCCTCTGCGTTCAAACATGCCACCATCACACCCATCCTCAAAAAAACAAACCTTGACCCAACTGCTATGCCCAGCTATTGCCCAATATCATTGCTCCCGTTTGCTTCCAAACTCCTTGAGCAGCATGTCCATGCTCAACTCTCCTCCCACCTCTCATCTAACTCTCTCCTCGACAACCTCCAATCTGGCTTCCGCCCCACCCCTCCACTGAAACTGCCCTGACCAAAATTACTAACGACTTACTCACAGCCAAAGCTAACAGACAGTTCTCCATCCTCCTCCTCCTTGACCTGTCCTCTACCTTTGACACAGTCGACCACTGCCTACTGCTACAGATTCTTTCTTCCAATGGCTTCAAAGACCTTGCCCTGTCCTGGATCGCCACTTACCTTTCCGACCGCACATTTAGCGTTTCCCACTCCCACACTACCTCCTCATCCCACCCTCTGTCTGTTGGAGTCCCTCAAGGCTCTGTCCTGAGGCCCCTACTTTTTTCCATCTATACCCTTGGCCTAGGACAACTCATAAAGTCCCATAGCTTCCAGTACCACCTCTATGCGGACGATACTCAGATCTACCTCTCTGGCCCAGATGTCACCTCTCTGCCGTCCAGAATCCCGGAATGTCTATCAGCCATATCCTCCTTCTTCACCTCTCGTTTCTTAAAACTCAATGTAGACAAAACCAAACTCATCATCTTTCCTCCATCTCACGTATCTTCCCTACCCGATCTATCTATTATGGTAAATGGCATCACGATCTCTCCCGCACCTGAAATCCGCTGCCTCGGAGTAACTCTCGACTCTGCCCTGTCCTTCAAACCACACATCCAAACTCTTGCCACCTCCTGTCGCCTCCAACTTAAAAACATTTCCAGAATCCGTCCCTTCCTCAGCCCTCAATCTACTAAAACTCTTGTGCATGCCCTCATCATCTCCTGCCTTGATTACTGCAACACGCTCCTCTGTGGCCTCCCCGTCAACTCTCTTGCACCACTCCAATCTGTCCTCAATTCTGCTGCCCGACTAATCCACCTCTCCCCTCGCTACTCCCCTGCTTCTCCCCTCTGCAAATCCCTCCACTGGCTCCCAATTCCCAACGAATCCAGCTCAAACTACTAACACTGACCTACAAAGCCATCCACAACCTGTCTCCTCCCTATATCTCTGAACTAATCTCCCAATATCTTCATTCACGTAATCTTCGATCCTCCCAAGACCTCCTACTATCCTCCACACTTATTCGTTCCTCACACAGCCGCCTCCAAGATTTCTCCCGAATATCCCCCATCCTCTGGAATTCCACGCCTCAACATGTACGATTATCTACCACCCTTGGATCCTTCAGACGGAACCTGAAAACCCATCTCTTCAGGAAAGCCTACAGCCTGCAATAACCATTCCGCCTCGCCGCCACCACCCGAGCTGCCGCCTTGCCGCCACCACCCAAGCTGCTGCCTCGCTGCCACCACCAGAGCTGCCGCCTCGCCGCCACCACCAGAGCTGCCACATCGCCGCCACCACCAGAGCTGCCCACCCCCGACCTTCTGTTTCTTCCCCATTATCCCGTAGAATGTAAGTCTGCAAGGACAGGGTCCTCTCCCCTCTGTACCAGTCTGTCATTGTAAATTTGTTTACTGTAAACGATATCTATAACTTTGTATGTAACCCCTTCTCATGTACAGCACCATGGAATTAATGGCGCTATATAAATAAATAATAATAATAATAGTAAAGTGCAACTTGCAACTGAAGTGCAATTTTTTTTGCATGTTTTATTTGGTGGTGGCTGCTCCTAGTAAGCACCTATTCACACTAGCTTGGATGTTCCAGTCAGTCTTTCGTTATTTCTATGTTAGCACTTTGACCGAGCACTCCGTCCTTCAACATGTGGTGGTTTTAATTACAGCAGGATGCTACCTACCCATAAATGCAGACTTTGCTGAGAGAGATGTCCACATTCACCCAGGAATTAAGACTTCAGCCTGAGATAGGTATTTACAATAGATATGTAGGGACCCATCAGTTTTGAGACCACCTTGACATTGGTTGATGGGCATGCATGAATTGGCCAAATTATGTGCTAAGCGTCTTATTTTTTCCTAGTATTGAGAAGTAGAGATGAGCGGCTTTGCCTCCTGGAGGATCGAGTGGGGTTTCAGACCACCCGACTTTCTCAAAAGTCGAGTCGAACTAAATCGGCCGACTATCGGAAAAAGTCGAAGGTCTGACTGAAACTCGAACGAAACCCAATGCAAGTCAATTGGGAAGAAAAGTTGGCAGGGAGTGGAGGACAGTAAACACACCTACAGCGCCCATTTCAATGCCAACGACATCAATTCTTATTACTTAACCCCTTAAGGCCAAGCCATTTTGTAGGTTAAAGATCAGGCCATTTTTTATAATTCTGACCACTGTCAGATTATGTTCTATAACTCTGGAATGCTTCAATGGATCTTGACGATTCTGATATTGTTTTCTCATGACATATTGTCCTTCATGTTAGTGGTAAAATTTCTTCGATATAACTTGCGTTTATTTATAAAAAAAAAGGAAATATGGCGAAAATTTTGAAAATTTTGCAATTTTCAAACTTTTAATTTTTATGCCCTTAAATCAGAGAGATATGTCACAAAAAATAGTTAATAAATAACATTTACCACATGTCTACTTTACATCAGCACAATTTGGAACCAAAATTTTTTTTTATTAGGAAGTTATAAGTGTTAAAAGTTGACCAGCGATTTCTCATTTTTCCAACAAAATTTCCAAAACCATTTTTTTTAAGGGACCACCTCACATTTGAAGTCACTTTGAGGGGTCAATATGACAGAAAATACCCAAATGTGACACCATTCTAAAAACTACACCCCTCAAGGTGTTCAAAACCACAATCAAGAAGTTTATTAACCCTTTAGGTACTTCACAAGAATTGAAGCAATGTGGAAGGAAAAAATTAACATTTAACTTTTTTCCCCAAAATTTTTCTTTCGACACAATTTTTTTTATTTTGTCAAGTGTATCAGGAGAAAATGAACTACAATATGTGTTGTACAATTTCTCCTGAGTACACCAATACTCCACGTGTGGAGGAAGACCAATCTTTAGGCGCACGGCAGTGCTCAGAAGGGAAGGAGCATATTTTGAGATTTTGAATGTCAATTGGCTGGAATCGAGAGAGAGCAGGAGGTGGTGAAACCACAAAACACGACCACAGATCCAGTATATGAAAAATTACAAAAGTTTATTAACAATGATGGACACAAGTGATTGTAATGACACACATGGTAGGTAAAATGTGGGAAAAACATGCAACCATGAAGGAAGCACAGCAACACCGGAAGAACCAACTGAGCATAAGGTCAAAATAAATAATCAAAATGAGCATGAAATAAAAAGAAATCAAAAGAAATATGACAGATGGTCTTAGATATAATATACATGGACACAGGGTAACGGTATCCTAAAGATAATAAATAATATCAGTAAATAGACTAAAAAGTCAGAATACCAACTATCCCCTCCTGTGTCCCAAATAGAGACCTAACAGTCAATGCATTATTCAATGGGAAACAGAGTGTAATAGGTAAAGACCGCTATTATATTATACCAGAATAGCCTGGTCCGGTATCCCTATCGTGGCCAATGATAGGTCCCGGTACCAGACTGCAGAGAATAATGCAGACCAAGCCATATAGCAATATAGCAATATATATACCGAGTGGAATTCAAGCGATGGCGTGCTCAGAGGTGTCCGGTTCTGAGTGCGTCTGCCCCGACACACGTTTCGGATAGACTCCTTCATCAGGGGGCGTGACTGAAGTGGGAAGACGCGAGTTTAAAAATCCCCAAACCGGAAGTTGTGACTCGCAAACCGGAAGTGATGCATATGGCAACACAGCAACGGAGAATGCTGAGCCGCACCAGCGTCACGCGGCAGGAAGCCTTGGATGATTACCATGACAACCTGACGCTACAAGACACCGGAGCGCTGCAGCTCCCCCGAGTGTGAGCCGCATGTGTGCAGGAATGCGAGCGCAACAGTAAGTAAATACAATCAGGGCACAACATACAAAGAAAGTGGGATGAACATACTAAAAGCCATACAAAAAAGAGAGAATCTAGCATCTACTATAGAGTGCCACATGGGGGACATGTAAATAGCAGCCTTTTGTGCCTTATGGGTGCGACATAGATTTTAGCAGCCTGAGTCTGTGTAATGTTCTCCTGTGGAAATACTGCAAATAATGGATTCCATCTTTGTATTTAGGCACATTGGACTATCCCCATTTTGATAATATTTGGGCACTTTGATATACTTAATGTAGTTATTCCACTGTTTTTCTTTCTTTTACCAGTAAGGTTAATTTCAATTATACTGTATTGGACGAGGCTGCTATTTACATGTCCCCCATGTGGCACTCTATAGTAGATGCTGGATTCTCTCATTTTTGTATGGCTTTTAGTATGTTCATCCCACTTTCTTTGCATGTTGTGCCCTGATTGTATTTACTCACTGTTGCGCTCGCATTCCTGCACGCATGCGGCTCACACTCGGGGAGCTGCGCCGCTCCCGGTGTCTTGTAGCGTCAGGTTGTCATGGTAATCATCCATGGCTTCCTGCCACTTGACACCGGCGCGGCTAAGCGTTCTCCGTTGCTGTGTTGCCATATGCGTCACTTCCGGTTTGCGAGTGACAACTTCCGGTTTGGGGATTTTTAAACTCGCGTCTTCCCACTTCAGCCATGCCCCCTGACGAAGGAGTCTATCCGAAATGTGCGTCGGGGCAGACGCACTCAGCACCGTACACCTCTGAGCACGCCATCGCTTGAATTCCACTCGGTATATATATTGCTATATTGCTATATGGCTTGGTCTGCATTATTCTCTGCAGTCTGGTACCGGGACCTATCATTGGCCACGATAGGGATACCGGACCAGGCTATTCTGGTATAATATAATATAATAGCGGTCTTTACCTATTACGCTCTGTTTCCCATTGAATAATGCATTGACTGTTAGGTCTCTATTTGGGACACAGGAGGGGATAGTTGGTATTCTGACTTTTTAGTCTATTTACTGATATTATTTATTATCTTTAGGATACCGTTACCCCGTGTCCATGTATATTATATCTAAGACCATCAGTCATATTTCTTTTGATTTCTTTTATTTCATGCTCATTTTGATTATTTATTTTGACCTTATGCTCAGTTGGTTCTTCCGGTGTTGCTGTGCTTCCTTCATGGTTGCATGTTTTCCCCACATTTTACCTACCATGTGTGTCATTACAATCACTTGTGTCCATTATTGTTAATAAACTTTTGTAATTTTTCATATACTGGATCTGTGGTCGTGTTTTGTGGTTTCACCACCTCCTGCTCAGTCTATTTTGCGATAGATCCATATTATAGGTCCTATATGGCAAAGCCTATTATAGTAACATAATACATAATGTTTTTGCTGTTTCTCATTAGTCTGCTATATGACTGGAATCAAGAGAGGACACCATGTCGTGTTTGGCTAGCCCCTGATGTACCTAAACAGTGGAAACCCCCCATAATTGACCCCATTTTGGAAACCAGACCCCCCAAGGAACTTATCTAAATGTGTGGTGAGCACTTTGAACCCCAAGGGCTTCACAGAAGGTTACAACGTAGAGCTGCAAAATTAAAAAATCATATTTTTTCCACAAAAATGATCTTTTCACCCACAATTTTTATTTTTCAAAGGGTAACAGGACCCAAAAGTTATTGTGCTATTTGTCCTGAGTATGCTGATACCCAATATGTGGGGTAAACCACTATTTGGGCTCATGGCAGAGCTCGGAAGAGAAGCAGCGCCATTTGACTTTTTTGGCTGGAATTGAGATTGGGCGCCATGTCGCATTTGGAGAGTCCCTGATGTGCCTAAACAGTGGAAACCCCCCACAAGTGACCCCATTTGGAAACTAGACCCCCAAAGGAACTTATCTAGATGTGTGGTGAGCACTTTGAACTCCCAAGGGCTTCACAGAAGGTTATAACGTAGAGCAGTAAAATTAAAAAAATCATATTTTTTCAACAAAAATGATCTTTTCACCCCCAATTTTTATTTTGCAAAGGGTAACAGGACCCCAAATGTTATTGTGCAATTTGTTCTGAGTAAAATGATACCCCATATGTGGGGGTAAACCACAATTTGGGCGCATGGCAGAGCTCGGAAGGGATGGAGCGCAGTTTTGGAATGCAGACTTTGATGGAATGGTCTGCGGGCATCATGTTGCGTTTGCAGAGCCCCTGATGTGCCTAAACAGTAGAAACCCCCCACAAGTGACCCCATGTTGGAAACTAGACCCCCCAAATAACGTATCTAGATGTGTGATGAGCACTTTGAACCCCAAGTGCTTCACGGAAGTTTATAACGTAGAGCCGTGAAAATAAAAAATCATATTTTTTTCCACAAAAATTATCTTTTTGCCCCCAAATTTTTATTTTTATATGGGTAACAGGAGAAATTGAACCCCAAAAGTTGTTGTGCAATTTGTCCTGCGTACGCCGATGCAAGCGGGACAACCGTGAAGCATCATGAAGCCTTCAGGGTCCTGCTGGGTGTACTCCAACTTCCAAAATGGTGGCAATTTGGAAAATCAAAGCGCATGGAAAACTGAGAACAGAAGAAGCATGAGGCAATAACATGGCGGACATGGAAGCCAAAGAAGCGGCCAAAGGAAAACAACATGGAGAAGTGGGAGAGGTCGTAGAGCCGGACGGCTACTACATGACGACTGAAGACAAGAAACCTGACAAAAAGACGTCCTGGGATCTGCTCAAGAAGTTGCAAGACCAAGCTCCAAAGGAGAGCTGAATGTGAAAGAAGCAACACGTGAAGAAAGAAGGTTATCTACAATGGACCCCAAACCTTGCCTACCACAAAGTATGCACCCTATAGTGGTCCAATGGGCATATGGACCCACACACACAGATCAAAGACACAGATGAATGATCTGATTGGTGCTTACTGGCTCGCTTCAGGGATCTCCACTCTAACAGCCAAATTCACCAGCAGCTGTCTGACCTGTGGCAAATGCAAGCCTGGACATGTGGAAGAAAGTCCCCCTCACCTCATCTGGCAAGACCACTCTACCAGCTTCAGAGGATCCAGATAGACCACATCCAGATATCGCCAAGTGGAGGATTCGAATACGCCATTGTGGTCAAAGAAATGTTTTTAAGATGGACAGAAGCCTTCCAAGTCAGCAGAGACCACTGCAGAGAAACTACTTTCGGAAAATAGTGTGCAGATATGGGGTTCCAGAAGTGATAGAGAGTGATCAGGGACCCGCATTCACAGCAAATCTGACACAAGAGATCTGGTTAGCAGTAGGGTCAGATTAAGGCCTACACGCTCCATACCACCCCAAAGCAGTAAGAAAGTAGAAAAGCTAAATGAGACACTCCCAATTGCACTGTTTAGTGTAAGGCACACTCCCAGAGACCCAAAAAAGCTGTCACCATACGAAATTTTGTTTGGGTCTAGTCCCAAGTTAGGTGCATTCTTCCCTCAGCAGCAGAATATGCAAAATGATATCTTGTTTGCTTATGTAATTGAATTGGTCAAAAAACTAATGTCCATTCTCGAGTTTTTCTCTTCACTGCCAGATCCAGACTCAGTGTCCGGTACGCACTCCTTGAAAGCCAGGAGACTGGGTGTTGGTGAAAAAGTTGGAAATGAGAACACTCGATCCCAGATTTGATGGTCCTGTCCAAGAGCCCCAGATGACACCAACCTCTGTGAAACTAGAGGGAAAGCCTGCTTGGATCCACGTATCGCATTGCAAGGAAGCTCCCGTACCAGAACGGACACCTAAGCCATGAATGATGTCGTGGATGCTCTGACTGACCAGACAGATGACCTACCTGATGAAGAATACACATGTTTTTCTGA